>DF359790.1:0-12024 GCA_000787875.1 Solanum virginianum
TTGTTGGGTTTTGATATTGATTGAATGGGAAATGATAGGATGGGAAGTGAAGGGAATGTAAAAGGTCCCTTTTGCTTTGGTTAAAGCATTTGTCCCACATAGGAAAGAAAGAGAAAAAGAAAGGTGTATATATTAAATTCCCCCTACTCTAAGTGCTAAAAGGGTTGAGGGGGAAAGGACCCCACGTGTCGTCGTCATCGTTGCTCGCTCGGCTCGGCTTCGGCTACGGCTACGGCTACGGCTTCGGCTTCGGCTTCGGTCAAATGATCTGATTGATTGATAATCTTTTTGAACAAAAATTCTTTTAGTTTTAATTTTAATTAATTAATTAGTTAATTTCAGATCTTGACCCGTTAACGACCCGAATCCGTGTGTCTGACCCGCATTTCTTTCCCGGATTAATTTAAATTTCCCTCCATTTTTCAACCTTTCTGGAAAGTTGCAAACCTTTCAGAAGAGTTGCAAAACGTTTCCCAAATCAGGCTATATATTACTGTTGATCCTCAGAATTGTTCATTACGAAAAATATCTGAAATTCCTTTTCTTCTTCCTTTTCTTCTTTCCTGCAATTTTTAAAATTCTGGTGTGATATACTGCCTTCAAGTGGTTCGCTGTCACCTTAATTTGCAGTACCGCTATTCTGGTGAGTAAATCGTTCTATCCTGGGAAGAAAGTCTTATATCGATATGGAGTTTCAATCAATTGATATTGATTTTAAATTTTATCTTGATTATGCTCATCGTAATGGCTTTAGTGTGCGTAAAAATCGTATAAGTAGATCAAGAAAAGATAAATCAATAATTGGTCAAGAGTTTGTTTGTTCAAAATAAGGATTTCATTCAAAGAAAAGTCTTGAGAGTAATAAGCAACGAAATGAGACTAGAGAAGGATGCAAAGTGATGATATATTTATCAAAGAAAGAAGAAGAAAAGTGGGTAATAGCTACGCTTATCTCAAATCATAATCATGAACTTGCTTCTCCCCATAGCCAGAAATTCTTGCGATAAAAAAAATTTCAGAGGCTCAGAAGAATCTTATTGATCTTTTAGATAATTCTGGTATTCGTCCAAGTAAAATTGCATCGGTGTTGGTCACTCAAGCTGGGGACATAGACAATCTCAATCTAACTGGATGAGATATTCAAAATTTTTTGAGCACTAAAAGACAAAACTTTCTTGAGAAAGGAGATGCACAGTTGATGTTAGGATTTTTTTTATGCAATATAAATGGATGTAGAGGATCATTTAGCTAATAGTTTTTGGGTTGATGCTAGGTCTAGGATAGTTTACAAAAATTTTGGAAATGTTGTCCTGTTTGATCCTACATATTTGATGAATAAATATAAGATACCTTTTGTCCCATTTACCAGAGTTAATAATCACTATCAATCTATTCTATTTGGTTGTGCTTTGCTTTGGGATGAAACAGAAGAAACTTTTCAGTGGTTACTTCACACTTGGCAAGAGGCAATGTTTGGTATTGCACCTCGTACTATAAATCACATACCAAGATGTTGCAATAAGTAATGCAGTTGTAAAGGTATTTCCAAATAGTGCACATCACTTTTGTATGTGGCACATTGAGAAAAAAATTCCTGAATATTTAAGTCACATTTTTCGTAAATATGATAACTTTCAAAGTGAATTTAGTAAGTGTTTGCATCATACAACCACTCCTAAGGAATTCGAAACTGCTTGGAATAGTATAATGAAAACGTACAATTTGGAAGAACATAGTTGGTTACATAAGATATACACAATTCGTGAGAAATGGATTCCAGCTTATGTGCGAACTACGTTTTGTGGTAGAATGTCAACAACTCAAAGAAGTGAAAGTATGAATAAGTATTTTAAGGATTATCTTAACTTTAGTACGCCAACGAGTGTATTTGTAAAGCAATATGAGAAGTGAAAGTATGAATAAGTATTTTAAGGATTATCTTAACTTTAGTACACCAACGAGTGTATTTGTAAAGCAATATGATAAAGCTGTTGATGTTAGGTACGATAAAACGAGGGAGAAGGATTATATGACAAAACATTCAAAGGCTATCTTAAAAACTTTATATCCTATGGAGATAGAAGCAGGCAAAGTATATACTAGAAAAATATTTCAAGAAGAATTGATTCAATCTCAAAAATTTATGTCAGAAAAGATTGAGGTTCAGGATAGAGTACATATCTATAAAGTGCATCTGTTTGAAAGCAGGCCCCAACATACATTGTCAGATTGAATCTTATATCGAAAGAGGTCACCTGTTCTTGTCACAAGTTTGAGTTTATGGGTATTTTATGTAGGCATATGCTTATGGTATTTATAAAGAAACAAATTCACTCACTTCCACCATGTTATTTCTTGGATCGGTGGACAATGTATGTGACTAAAGAAAAAGTTGATAACACTTCAAATACAAGATTACATGTGAATGATTCAAAGTCTTCCACTATATGGTTCAATAACATTATGATGCATTCTCTTGGTCTCTCAGAATGAGCTACTAGATCTGAAAAGCATTATAAATTTACCTATCAAAGATTGTTGCAACTATGTAAAGATCTTGATGAACTTTCATACGACGATGAGAATGATAATGTATGTGACGGTCAAGTTAACGAGTCAAATCTGAATTTGAACTCAAGTGAACAGAGATGTGATATTATTTTACTTGACCCTCCATGTGTATCTACCAAAGGACGTCCTAGTTCTTTGAGAATGAAGGGTGGTCTAGAGAGTTCTCGGAAGGTTAAAAAAAGCTCTTCTCAAAATCCAAAAAGGAAAATCAAAACTATAAAAAAAAAGGCAAGGAAATAAGGTAATTTTATAATTTGGTCTTAATTGTCAATTCGATTTAGTAATTTTACAATTTTGAAGCATATTAGTTTACTAATTCACATATTTTAATTTTTTTTTATTAATCTGCAGTTCAAACTCAAATATTGAAGTGGAACCTAAAAGCATAGATACATTTCTTAATGTAGACCTTGCAATTGTAATTTTTTCCTTTTAATAGATCATGTCAATTTTGATTAAGACTTATTCTCTATGCACCATTCTATTTTCGACTAATAGATTCTTCTTTTACTTATTGATTTCATTTTTAAGCAGATTCCATCGTATTCAGAATCATTTCAAGAATAAAATGGTGGTGGTGATTCATATCCAATATCATTTACGGTGCATTTGATTTACTGCATATATATTTTTTTTAAAATTATTATCGCGCATATATATACATATATATATATATATTTGCTAAATGACTTTCTGAATATACTTTTTCAAGATTTGATGAGAGTTGTTTCATATCCATACCAACAAGGTTTCTAATCTATGAGTTGGCTTGAAGTTCTGAAATTTTGCATTACAAAAGATGACTGGAGATACAATCATGCAGATTTTAGCTATTGTTTTTTAGTTTTATAGCATATTCATTTGTTTAAATGCCTTTAACTTACAGTTATTATCAAATTTTGAACTCAAAATTTTGAATTTATAGCATTGTTGATTGTGTTTTTATTATCCAAAAGTTAGTTACTCTTTATGCAAGGTGGGGTGAGTGTAAAGTTATGTGGGGCGGTAGTGCCTACTGCTGAAACTTAATTGCTTATTTCAGATGATATGTTTGTACATATTTGACTGAATTCTTGTTTTTGCTCCCAAGCTTATACTACATATGATGTTTCATTTGGGTTGACGTGCTGATTGATAAAGATTCACAAAAGGGTCATGTTATTTGTGAAACTTTTGTGTTGTGGTTCCATTGTTTTATTCAACATGTACTTACGAAAACTTGTTTTCTGTTACGTGGTTCAGCTTCCTAAAACTTTAAGTTCTGAAGTATTTAGATACCAGAATCTGAAACGTCAATAATTAGCATTAGTATGTGGACAAGTCTTGCTTTTCCTTTGTTCACAATATCTGCTACTTCTAGACCATGTTGTACAAGTTGATGTTCACTCAGCATTTTTCTTGTCCTTGTTCTCCTCCAAGATCTACAGCTCCAATGAAAATACACCTCAAGCTAGAGAGTTAGAAAAAATCAAGTGTTGGTTTCTCGTACTATGTTATAATGTACTCATCCTATCTTTTAGGGAATTTGTATTCTTTTTTGAGGGACCTCGTTGTAGTGATGCTTTCATGATCTTCCTTTTTGAACTTTTCACAGTTGAAGTCAAGTCTGTATATGTCAAAAATGTGCCTACAACAATGTCTCTTTATGAAATTGAGGAGGAATTCAAAAGTTTGGTAAACTAAAGCTTGATGTTGTTGCCATTAGAATGCGAAAGGACATTGATATATGCTATGCATTTGTTGAATTAGAAGATGCGACTGGGGTTCAGAATGCAATTGAGGCATCTACTGTTCAGATTGGTGGACACCAATTATACATTGAAGGGAGGAGATCGAACAGAAATAACTTAATTCAAGGAAGCGGAGGAGGTAGAGGCAGAGTTAGCTACTCCATGGATGGAAGAGGGCGCTACGGTGGCGTGGTTTTGAAAGAGGTGGTCAAGATGGAGGTGACCGTGACTATAACTGATCAAGAGGAAATGGTTACTACAGACAAGCTCCTCGGCAAGACAGAACTTGCTCTAGCAATCAGCAAAGCTCGAAAAATGAGCAGTACTTATGGGAATAAGCTGAAGTTGAATTTATGGATAGACTATACCCTCAGTACAGGCCATATTGCAAACAATTTTTTTATCTTCATAGTTCTTCAAAGCATTAGTATACTTTGAGAAGCGTTAAAATTTAGATTTATAGAAGGAAGCATCCCAAAATACATGTAGCAAGTGTTGTTTTTTCATACATGAATAGATTTACTGAAAACGATTATTAATGCAGTTTTGGCCTGCTAATTGTTGCGCGAGTTTCTCATGTGAATTTTTTTTATAGAAAAATCAAGTAGTGCACATACATAACAGAGGGCAGAACTCATGACCTAGAGCTACCTTTGCATTAAAAATTGAAACTGGAAAGAATAGTCAATGAAAGGAAAACTAACAAACAATATCTTTATATTCAATTAGCTAAGAATGAGATACCAATTACTAAAAATATTTGTTTTGCTACCAAGTTACCAATGATGTTGATACCAGGATATGTGGATACAGTAGCAAGTACCCCTGCACTTTGTTGCTAAATTTGAGTGTATTTTGAGTTTTTACTATGTAAAGACAATCAATCTAATTGTAGAAGCGTTTGAAATTGATAGGTTTTGCTTTGCTTATTATTTAGTTTAATTTCTATATTTCATGATTGATTTTATTCTTCGTCACAAAAAATATATAATTCTTCATATATTGAAACACGACACCTTTTCACGCTGCGAAGAATACACCTTTCTGTTGATGATTGTCTCAAATTGCTTCAATTGTGTACGCGAGTTGCTTCGTAGAATTTTGATCAAGGTTCAATTTTGACCAATGTTGATGAACTTTCTCGTTCCTTCTCAGCTCGATTTATTGTTCCATTCAGGATCTTCACCCATAATGAATTAATTATCTAATTTGAGTGAAACGGAGATCTCAGGAAACTCTCAGATTTTTTATTGTTGTGCATAAATGCTTCACAAAATGTAGTGATTGAAAATGTTAGATGCTCTGTTTCTTGTGTTATAATTTTTTCATTCACAAGCAAAGCTAGATGCCTTTTGTACAGATGAATCTTTATATTATCTTGAATTTTCTCTAAATTGACATTGAAGATACTAAGAATCTTCATGAAGTTCTAGTTTACCTTTTCAATTTGTTTTTCCAATACAAACAACCTATTCCAAACAAGGGTTTAAGTTTCAACCGAGACGTTTCTGATTAGTTGATACTCATTTAGATATTCAATTTAGGGTATGAAATGATGTGTTAATTAGTCTCACATCTACGAATGGTAATGAAGCAATGCGGGGCATGGATGATGTTTGTGCTGATGATTGCCTCAAATTGCTTCAACTGTGTAGACGAGTTGCTTCAATGGTATTGAAAGCGTGAAGATGAAACTGGTTATGGAAGAATCTTTTGCTATTTTTGATAAGTCAATTAGTAAGAATCCTAAACAAATTTCTCCCACTAATTAAGAGCCCAACTTACCTTTAATATTTATTTTAATTTAATTAATAAATAATATGTGATATTATTTATTATTTAATTAAAAAATAGCTGATCGTGTAATTTTATTGTCCACCATCGGTGGATACTAGTTAATCTCATAATTCAGTACATGATTACTATAATCATTTCGTATTTATCCTTGAAATTATTTGAAAAGAAACATAAAGTTTTGGTATGTGGACCATCTTTATTAACTAAAATAAATCCGAGGCCTAAATGACTAAAGTTTTCTATTTCTAGAATGTGTAATGTAAAAGTACTCCCTTTGTCTAGTGACTTCATGTCTTCCATTGTATCCCTTTCTCAATGTCTCCTGAATCAAACATGCATCCATGACTGAAATGCCTTCCTCTTCTATATCTCGTTCCATCTTACTTTTGGTGTTGTGTGTAATTGTCTTCAATTATATTCTTCACTCGCACCTGGTAAGTATTGTTCTCCCTTAATCCTTCGATTCTTCTTTATATTTCTTGATATGGTGTAGAATCCAAAGGACTGTATGTTACTCTTGTTCAGATCGACCTCTCCTTGTAAGATGCTTTCCCCCGGTGGACACCAATTATACATTGAAGGTGTTCAGATCGACCTCTCCTTGTAAGATGCTTTCCCCCTTCTCATTTTTTTCGAAATTCTTCTTTGTTTCCTTTTTTTAACTTTCATTATTCTCCTCCTCAGAGACTGTTGTTGAGCTGATGTTAGAAGAAGAAATCAAGGTGTTCCTGGACAGCATGGCCTATCAACCCCTCTTTATGTTGAAGATTACTGATAGCCCAAGCTCTTCATTTTGGGGAAAAAGTCTTTCTTTAGTTCAATAATTCGCGTGAGGACTGATAAATTCCTCCGATGATGACATTTAGGATCAAAAATTGTTCCCGATATTGTAAGTTTTATTCTTATGTTCTTTTCGATTTTCTTTCTCTAATGCATACATGATTCTGACATATCCATATGAATTTTTCTTTTGATGATTTGAAATGTGTTTTATTGAATCTAAACCACCACCACAGCAACATACCCCACAAAATTGAATTTAAGCCACAAGATTTAAAATTTGAATCTCTTAGATCTCAACTATGATCACTTTCAGTAACTTAAATTGTTATGAGAAGTTGAAGTGACACATTGCCTGTTGAGAGATGAGAGGTTAAGTTTCGATAAAAAAAATTCATGTTCATTTAAAACAATGCAGCAAGCGGAGGTTTTTTGCTGCCTAGCTAGCCTAACTTTTAAGGAAAGGAGTGTAATGACATTACTTAGTGTACAAATTAAAATTGATGAGCTATTTGAAGCCGTTGTGTCCAACAGTGTATCTTGTCTTCTAGGCTTAGAAGCTTCACTTTTTTACAATAAGATTCTACATGTCTTTTTGGATGTATTCTGCTCAAAATCTATGGTAAGCTATTTTCTTTTATTTTTCCTTTACACATCTCTAAACTGATTTTTCTCCATGGTTTAGGTCTAATTTCTTCTTGATCAGTTGTTATGTTCTGTCTCCACTTGTGCAAGGTACCAGTAATGGCCTTTTATTTTTTATGCATGTATAACTATCACATATTTGATTTTGATTCTCATGATTAATTTATCATTTTGTTTTGTTCTTTAATTATTTCTGTTATATATGTTGTTCATGTCTCTAATACTCAAGACTTATATCCATCCATCTCACCATTTCTTAGTTAAATATTAGTTTGCCTCTCCACACTTTATAGCAGTTGTGCTTATGACTTGAATCAAATTTCAAGTCCTGTTAATGTTAGAACATCAATATATAATATAACATAAATTAAAATCAAATTCTGCCAAAACCAGCCTTCTGGTGTTTTTTTTTTTACAAAATTCTATCTAAACTCCAACAGATTCATGAATTGATTAAGAAAAGTTAAAATTCAAAATTGGCATAAGAAGATAATTAAAAAAAATTTCTTTGATATTGGAACAAAAAATTTATTAAACAAATAAAACATCTGATAAAGTGATAACTATATCTTAATTTATAATAATTAAAAATGTATTATCTGAACTCATTGTTCTTGCTGCAAAAGAAGTGGCCTTTCTCTTACTATGATTCTACAATAAATTTTTCACTGCCACTATGGATTAGTGCCTCTTAGCCATGTTAGTTTTTAACATGTTTACCTTTGCTTACCAAGTGGAGTTTTCCATACAAATACAGAGATTCAACAGCAAAACGTGATGAAGCAGTCCATGGTGTGTGAGAACGCAACTGAAACAGAAAAAAAAAGAAGAGATGATTAGTAGATAAGGATACAATGATGAAGAAACTATAACTGAAAAAGAAGAAAGGTCCGAAATGAAAGAACCAAAGGTCAATCTACGGAGAGGTGCAGAACTTACTTTTGATAGCTGAAAAAGATGCGGAAGACGACGCAGCAGGAAATCTTGACGTTGCATACCCAAAGGAGCTTGAGGATGAAGGTGTTATTTTCCTACGGAGGAAACATCGCCGCAATCTGAGGGTTAGTGAAGAGAGGAAAAATAGAAAGATAAGATTAGGAAATTCGTGTAACTTTATAGCCGACGTGTTTGGGCTTGGACCAGTTTTGGGCCAAGCCAAATATTTCGTGGGTTGGGCCCATTGTGTTTTGTACTGTTTTCTACTTATTAATAATAACATAGTTAATTAAAAAAAAATCTTTTCTGAACCACTAATTGATATTCAATCATATCTTGATTTATGTTCTTTTATGAGAAAAATGATAGATTAAAGAGAAAAAGTAAAATACTCATCTTAATAAAGAAGCAGCAATTCACGTGATCAAATCTTTATTAACAAAATATCTAACTTGATAAAAACAGAAGATCATAAGACTACTAAAAAACTTATTTAATAATTTCTCAAACTAAATTATGAAAAACTTCTTTATACACTATATTTTTTACTTTACCTGTTATCTTTCCATCTTCATCGTAAGCCAAAATCTTCAACCCTTTTCGATTTGTAACTCGTGAAAGAGCAACATACAGTTGACCATGAGCAAATACAGATTTCTTTAAAAATAAATTCACATGAGACAATAATTGACCTTGACTTTTATTGATTGTCATGGCAAATGAGACAACGATGGAAAATTGTCTTCGTTCAAACTTAAAAGATATTTTTGCATCGAATGAAGTCAGCGTCATTTTTGAGATAAACACTTTTTCTCCCGTCATTTTTGCATCTAATGAGGTAAAAAGAATATTTTAATTTGAGATTAAAAGAGAGTTTTAAAAAATATTTTTCTTGGAAGAAATTTTTTTGATTAAAAAGTTAAATTTTTGGAGGTGGCAGCTCCTTTTCTTGGGGAATTTACCTATGTATATCATTTTAGAAAATATTCACCATTTACAACAATATAATTTTAATACATATATAATTTACTTTTAGTATATAATGCATAATTTTGTTTTTACCAAAATATAAGTTTAATATATTTTAAGACACTTATAATATATCTTTACGCAAAATTACTTTTATACATATTGTAATTCATTTATATTATATGCATAATTCATTTTTAATATATAGTGCAATTTTTATCAAAATAATTATAATACATTTTAATATATAATACATATATAATTCATTTTTAATACATAATACAATTGTTATAAATGATAAATATTAAATATTTTTCAAATATGAATTATTTAAATAATAATAAAAAATATATTTAAAAAATAATAAATATTTTATAAAAAAATTCAAAAAGATAATTATTCCCCTTTTTATTCATAATGAAAATATTTACATCTGTGGCCTAAAGGCCCAATATAATTTAGACGGTCCAAAGGCCCTAAACACACAGCCTTATGTCACGACCTTAGAGATGCCTAAGTAATTCGTGTGGCGCTAGTCGAGTTTGCCCGCGGAATTGGCAAAGGACTAGCAAGCCGTTTGCCTAGCGTCGCGTAAGAAACGTTTAAGGGAACGCAAGATTAATGAAAAAGACAAAGGAGCGTATAGAAGAAAAATAACTTCTATTGAATGCGTCGAGTAAGAAACGTTTAAGGGAACGCAAGATTAATGAAAAAGACAAAGGAGCGTATAGAAGAAAAATAACTTCTATTGAATGTTGGCTTTACAAAGCTTGAGTTTGCTATACAAAGCTTCTTACAAGTGTGCACAAGACTTATGGTTGCTTGGCTATGACTTGTTGCCTAAAACAATGCTAAGAATGTGTATATATACATCCTACTCCTAAACTAGCCGTTACATGGCCGTTGGGGCTGTTGACTAGCTGTTGGGGCTGTTGACTAGCCGTTTCTGGCCGTTGGGGCAGTGGACTAGCCGTAGGGGCTGTCTACTAGCCGTTGGGCGTTGACTGCCGACCGTTGGCGCTGACTGCCGACCGTTGGGGCGTGTCTGCGGACCGTTGGGGCGTGTCTGCTGCCGTTGGGCTTCGTCTGCGTGCGCACGCTGGGACGCGCAGGCGCAAGGCTGCGTGCAGGCGTGATGCTGGGCGCGGGCGCAAGGCTGGGCGCAGGCGCGGGGTTGCGCGCAGGAGCGGGGCTGGGCGCAGGCATGAGGCTGCGGCGTGCCGGCGCAGGGTGTGAAGTCTGGGCGCGCATGCGCAATGCTGCGCGTGGGCGTCCGGTGGCGCGCAGGCGCAATGCTGCGTGCCGTTGCCGTGCTGGGCGGCAGGTGGTGTTTTGCGTCTAGACGCGGTTGCCAAGTCTCCTGCAGCTTGATCCGGTGCGACTTTGGGATGCCGTTGGTCACGACATGCGCGGTTTGTGGGCGGTTTTGAAGCCGATTTGGCGCTGGTCGTGACACTTATCTGTAAAATACCTAAGGAAAAATAGTGCGCCTCCTATGGCGTCTTCAAAATCCTTCTGCAACTTGAGTCTTCATTTCATCAAGCTATGGGTCATCATATAAGTCTTTTTTTAAAAAAAAAAATTGAGTAAAACAAGTTGATTTAAAAAATATTCTCAAAATATTTAAACCAATCAAATATAAAAAGATCAAAAAATATTTTCTACACTTGGTACCAAACACACTCTATTAACTAAATGGCATCTCTTATACGCAAAAAAATGGTGTAATTGCATCAATTAGTGATTGCAAACCGGCGCAATATGTATTAGTGGAGAACTTCAAAAATGTGGTAATCTTATTGACCATTATTGTAATAGGACCATTTTTATTAAACCATCATAATTGTCTTTCTTTTTGAGAATTAAATTATGGGTGCAGGAAAAAGAAAAATAGGGAGAGGAATTGTGAATTGAAGAATTCAACCTTCGTCAAGTTCTTGGAGGGTCAAATCACAACAATATGTACAAAAGCGCCAAATTAAATTTGTTTTAGTCTCTGTCTATCAAACTATCATAATTCAGAGTTAATTATGGCGGACTGTAATATTCACGATTTTATATAGTCATAGTATTCAATTTATTTTAAGCCAAAAAGTTATAATATTTTCTTTTAAAAAAATGTCACGCCCAAAGTCCCGTTAGGACGGACTAACACCCGTTGCCGATAAGGCTCGAGAGAACCAACCTGTATTCATGTGCTTTATACATTCAACATGCTTTTAAGAAAGTAAACAGTAATAACAAGCCAAAAAGAAATGCATATGACTAAGCCATTGGGGCCACGTTGTCTAAAGTAGCAGACATGACCACACTTTAATTTACATAGTCTACAAATCCTCTAGATAAGGAAAGGTATCTGATAAAGGTCAGTACAGACCCCGCCTTGATTAACTTTACAACATAAAAATATAAGTTCTAGACACGCAAAGCTCCGAAGCACCCTGGAGCTTGGTAACCACAGCTGGATATCCTATACTCCTACTGGGGAAATCTACTACCTGCAGCATGAAATACAAGTCCCTTGTAAGGGACGTCAGTACGAGACAATGTACTAAATATGTAAGGCAGGAAATACTGTATATGAAGTAACAACTCA
>DF359790.1:22514-35548 GCA_000787875.1 Solanum virginianum
CATAATGATAATATTAATTTTTTCTTATTTACGTCTTCTAATTATGCTAGAGATATAAATACATGGCATTCGAGGTTTGGCCATATTCGTCAGAAAAGAATGAACCGGTTAGCCAAAGAAGGTCTGCTTGGCACAATACATAAAGTAGAATTATCTACTTGTGAATCTTGCCTAGAAAGAAAAACTGCAAGAAAACCACTTGGGAAAGGCACAAGAGCTGATACTCCATTGCAATTGATTCATTCTGACATTTGTGGTCCAATAAATGTAAGACCAAGACATAGTGCTATTTATTTCATCACCTTTATTGATGATTTTACTCGATTTAGTCACGTATACTTGATTTCTCACAAATCTAAAGCTTTGAGTTACTTTATTAAGTTTATGAACTTAGTTGAGAATCAATTGGACAGAAAAATAAAAGCTCTAAGAACCGATCGAGGAAGGGAGTATTTGTCTGATGAGTTCAAACAACTATGTGATGAAAAACAAATTCAAAGGCAATTAACTACTCCTTATACTCCACAACAAAATGGAGTTGCGGAACGACGAAACAGAACCTTGTTAGAAATGATTAGGTCGATGATGGCACAAGAAAAATTGTCAATCACCTATTAGGGTGATGCTCTGCTCACTGCTACATTCGTACTTAATCATGTCCCTTCAAAATCAGTTACAACTACGCCATATGAGTTATGGACTAAACATAAGCCCAATTTAAATTTTTTAAAACCTTGGAGTTGTGCTACTTTTATTCATAACCCTTCTGCCCAATATGAAAAATTAGGTCCAAGGGGAAGAAAATGTATCTTCATAAGATACTCTGAACAATCTAAGAATTATGTGTTCATAGGGAAACAAAATAGTGACACTGTAACTGAAATTGAATCGCGTGATGTCACATTCATAGAGAATGATTTTCCTAAGCAGGGAGAGATAGGTCATGACTTATCTCTTTATGAAACTACGGACCAGACTATTTTCGCTGCCGAAGATCAAATGGATTTGAGTGAGAGTCATTTTAATGATAATGGATTAGTTCTTATTTCCACAGATACACCACATGCATAAAATCCTAATGATATTGCTGGTCCGAGTGGGAGTAACTTACCAATTGATAAATCAATTTGTCAATCTCAACCTCGACGAACAAGTCGTCCACAAATTCCTCGTCGTCGATTTGAGATCAAAGGAAAAGCACTTATAGTTACTCCTGATGATGAAGAGCCAAGAAATATAAATGAGGCTCTTACATGTCCCGCTAAAGAAAAATGATTAAAAGTAATGGAGAAGGAAATAGAGTCAATAAAATCTAACCAAGTGTGGAAATTGGTTGATCTACCTATAGGCCAAAAAACTATTGAAAACAAATGAGTTCTCAAAATCAAGTGTAAGGCAGATGATAGCATTGAAAGATTCAAAGCTCGTCTAGTAGCTAAGGGGTACACACAACAGGAAGGAATTGATTATGAAGAAACATTTTCACCTGTTGTGCACTATACTTCAATAAGATTAATTTTATCTATAGTAGCTGTGTTGGATCTTGAATTACATCAAATGAATGTGAAAACTGCATTTCTCAATAGACAACTAGAAGAAGAAATCTACAAGGAACAACCTGTAGGTTTTGTGAAAAAAGGCGAAAAAAATAAAGTATGTCGACTTCAAAGGTCAATTTATGACCTTAAACAATCTTCTAGACAATGGTACTTACATTTTCATGATGAGATCAGATTACTTACATTTTCATGATGAGATCAGATCATATGGATTTATTATGACTCATGAAGACCATTGTGTGTATATAAAAAGATTCAAAGATAAGTTTGCGATCTTATCATTGTATGTAGACGACATACTAATAGCTGCAAGTGACATTGATCTCATAAAAGAAATAAAAGAGTGGCTATCATCTACTTTTGAGATGAAAGATATGGGTGAAGCAGCATACATTCTTGGAGTTAAGATTTCAAGAGACCATACAAAGAGATTATTATCTCTTTCACAAGAACCTCACATTAAGAAAGTTCTTGAACGATTTAATATGCAAGATTGTAAACCCATAAACACTCAAGTTTCTAAAAGTGAAGCTTTGAACCAAACGATGTGTCCTAAGACTCCACATGAAAAAGAACAAATGAGAAAAGTTCCTTATGCTAATGCAGTCGGAAGCCTCATGTATGCTATAATGTATACTAGGTCAAATATTTGTTATGCTATTAGGTTAGTTAGCAGATATCAATCCGATCCAGGACCGCAACATTGGAAGGACCGCAACATTGGAAAGCAATTAAAAGGATATTGAGATATCTTAAAGGCACAATCGACTATTCCTTATGTTATCAAGGAAAGGATCTACAACTCAAAGAATACACAGATGCTGATTAGGGAGAAAATTTAGATGAGAAAAAATCCACCTCTGGATATGCATTCTTGCTTAATAATGGTGCCATATCATGAAGTAGCAAAAAGCAGTCATGCATAGCCTTGTCCACTATAGAAGCTGAGTTTGTTGCACTTTCATCTGCTATGCAAGAAGCTGTTTGGCGTAAGCATTTTCTGGTTCACTAGGGTGTATATAACAATGTTGTTGATCCTGTCACAATCAATTATGATAGTCAGGCTGCAATGGCCTACACGAAAGATCCAAAGTACCATGAGAAGACAAAGCATATTGACATAAAGTATAATTTTGTAAGAGACATGGTAGCACAAAAGAAAGTGAACATAAAATATCATATCTACACATCAAATGATAGCAGATCCCTTAACGAAACCCATAGCATATGATGTTTATGAAAGACATGTGAAGTCATTGGGTTTACGTAGATGCTGATGTATTTTATTTTTATTTTCCCAGACATGTTCATGTAAATTCACATTATTGAAGTTAATGTTGATTAATGCCTAATTTTTCATTCTTGTTAGTTCATATACATATATATTATTCTAAGGATAGAAAGTACGTCGAACAGACAAAAAGATTGACCTATTCACACAGACAATCGCCTCTATTGTCTAAGTAACAAGTAGAGATGAGACAGTTATAAACTAATTATTGTCAGAAGTGATGATAATAGAGAGCTGAAAGTTTATAATCAAAATGTCATATGTTAGTTTATATTTAATCATGTGTGATTGAAGTGAGTTAGTCTGTTTTAATGCCAGATAAGAGTTCTGAAGAATAAATAAATGAGTAGATTTGTGAACTCAAAGTTAGACATGAGTTGTCTTTCTTATTATCTGCATAATATTTTTATTAATAAAGGACATACGCTCCATGGGAAAGGAGTCAATACTGTGATACATGTTTCATACCATGTATGCATAAAGTGACCCATAAGGGCGATACAAGTTTAGTCTCTACTTGCTATCGTGTGAAGCCCTAAAAATTATAAGTAATTTTCATATTGTACCCTCATGACTTAAATCAGTTTCTTGAGATTCAATTTGGTGTTTGCTATCTTAGTTTATTGCCAAGAGACCATGTTTGATTCGGTCTGGCAGAACATTTCTAGAAAAACATATCACATTGAGATTGAGAGATTCATGAGATGAGGAAGATCATTGGATATTATCACATCAATTGTGTTCATTGACGTCCTTTACGTTTGTCTACAAGACTAGTACATAATGATGAACTCAAATATAAGAAAAGAGATAATGAGAGATATGAATGTGATAAATGGTCTAGGGTATTGCATACTATAATCTACTCTAAGTTTCATTGATTGAGATGTTGTATATTCCTAACAGATGTATAGCAACGAAGCTCTCAAAGTATACACTGATCACACGGTCTAATCGTACGTATGAATATTACAAAATAAGAATGAGAGTTGACCCACTATGTGTGAGTGAGAGATGAAGAAAATTGGATTGGGTCACCAATATGGGTCAACCCATATCCATATTAATATTTGAATAATATATTTGTTATATTTATTTATTTATTTATTAATAAAAGAAAGAGACACGACTATTGAAAAAGTTGTGTCCCTTTAGAATTATAAAAGGGATTTCAGAAGAAAAGTAACATAACTTTTCTTATTTTCTTTTCCTTCTCTTTTCTCTTCTATACTCAAGAAGTCTTGTGAAAATTCTTTGAAGTTGTCTTCTCCAAAAGTGTTGGAACAACATCTGTAACGAGGTATGATTTTAGACTGTGGCTATTTTGGTGTAGTTCGTCTTTATATCTGATTACACTTTCTGACTAGTAAAACAAATTCAATTATTCTGCGAACTATGTGTTTGTTAATAATTATATTCAACAATATATTTTGCTAAACTAGTAAATATTATATTAAATCTTCAGTTTTTTTCACTCTCATTTTGCCTCTTTCTATTTATCCTTTCTTTATTAGCTGACTATGGTATATATTTGTACCATATTTAACAGGATGACCTT
The DNA here is from genome assembly GCA_000787875.1 of Solanum virginianum. Taxonomy (NCBI): domain Eukaryota; kingdom Viridiplantae; phylum Streptophyta; class Magnoliopsida; order Solanales; family Solanaceae; genus Solanum; species Solanum virginianum. Next base: position 26,923 of record DF359790.1, read on the forward strand.
CTTGCTTCAATCATCAATATTATTACAAATTCAACAAGTTCTAACGAGACAAGTTCTACAAGGCTAATGAATGACAATTGGGTAAGTAAACCTCTTAAACTAAATCTTTTTTAAGTAAAGTTTACTACTATGAATATTTAGTAGGTATATTCGTGCAACTTTTATTTGCCGCGAGTATTTAACATAACCTACATATACAATCCAATATGTGATGTCTCTTATTGAGTATATATGTTTAGCAATAGTATTATTATTACATACTGATCTAGCGCTATTGTTAGATGTTGCTAATTGATTACAAAAGTTATGTTATGAGTTCATTAGAGCATCACATTTTGTGGTGGATATACCTCTAAGATCTGCTTGTTAAAAACATTTGGTTTAAAGGGAGAATAAGTTTGAAAGAAATGTTTATGCATATTAAAGAAAATGTTTGTCTTCTCATCATTTTATATAGTCTAAGTTTCTCTTCCCCATTCTTTTCTCTATGTCTGTATTGCAATTAGATTTTAAAGTTGTAATTGAGTTCAAGTTCTCTATTAATCGTAAGGAATTTGGATTGTTACAATCTATCTATAATTTTAATTACAAAAGACAAACACAATATGTAAAAAAAATGTGTATTTTAGATGCATATTCGTTTCAAGCTTATAATCTTTGTATTGATGAGCAGTTGTTGGAGGATTTACACGGAAAGCAAAACCAAGAATCAGAGATGCAAAAAGAATTGGATAACTTGAAAAATAACTTGGCTTTGGAGAAGCAAAATTTAGAAATGGCTACTTATGATTGTGATAAATTTAAATTATTGCGCGATGAAAAAGATGCGGAGCTTAAGGTATTTGATAAATGTGATTAAATTTGATTTATCAAGGTGATGGCCATCTCATTTTACTACTTCGTTCTTTTCAGGTTGCCTTAACAAAGAAGCAAAACATAGAAATGCGGCTTTTGAAGTCGAATTCTCAAGATTTGAAGAAAAAAATTCCAAAAGAGTTGGTTGAAGAAAATAATCAGGTAGAACTATACGTTAATGTTTGGTCTTTGTTCTTTATCCAGATTAGTATCTATAAAAAATAAACTCTTGTGACTTCACTTATAGGTCTTTGAAAAAATGCACGAACAACTAAAAGCTCGTAGTATGTTGAGTACTGCAAAAGAAACAAAGAGCAAGCTTTTGTGTGAAAAATCATCACTTGAGGCAAAAATTATTGAATTGAAAAAGAAGAAATTAAGTGAGGTATGTTATCTAAATATCTCTTGGTTAACTTGAATTATATATTTAATATAAAATAGAGTAATATTATAGTATTGAGCAAGATAGTTGTGCAATATTTTGCAATTGCCTCTAATTTAAATAAATGTAGCATCTTAAAAAGGACCTGCCTGTAAAACATTCAGTTGTCATTAGAATTCCAAATAACTCTACCTATTATTATCTACCTTTTGTCTTTATTTTCTCGATTTCATTTTTTTCTACGTAAGAGTGCAAATGCATTATAAGTTGCTCAAGTCTACAACAGATGAATAACACACTATGATATATATATATTTAACTCGGACAAAATATTCTCTCATCCTTCCTAATCTTCTCTGCAACTAAAAGAAAATAATAGGGCACATTTCAAGACGAAACTAGTCTCTATGCATCTATAATGTAGTGTCAACATCTGAAGCTTTAGGAGAGTTTTTTGGTGTCTTGTGTGTTTTAGCTTCTGTAATGCTACAATAGTGTATCTGTTTGGTTAGCTTCTGTAATGCTACAATAGTGTATCTGTTTCACTTTGATGGTCTCTCCTGGCTTTTTGGAACTGTTGGTTTGTGTTGGGAATTTCTTGTTAACCTGCTTGGTTGCTGTAATGAGTCATTACTCTCTCTGTTTGTTCTATTTTTACGATGTTGTTAATATTGGGAAAGTCCAAATTGTTTACCATAAATGAGGAAAGACACTTGAAGAGTTCTTAAAAAGATACAGATATGTTCTCTCTGACAGGATTCAAATTTCGTCTATTTTTGAACTGTGCAGCTGTAATTTTCTTGATTTAACTTATATTATATATTACGATATGAGATTCTTATTTACATTTTTGATAAGTTTTAACTTTTTTGAAAGGATGTTAATCTTCAAGTATATCATAAAATTTTAATAACACTACAAATGAAATGTTTTTGAACTTTAGGTAGAAATCTTAGTTTTCGGGTACGGGAGAGGACTCTGTGAAGATAGTATATTTATACAAGAGTTTGTAGATTATTGGGAGCTCCAAAATGCAACTCCCATCTTAGAGTGCAATCTGGCTCCTTTCTACTTTTAAATTGGAAATGTTGACCAGGTAAGGTTGGTTATGTACTGTTTAGTCAGTGTGATAGCTTGTCTTCCTGGGAAATCAAACCTCTTAGGTTCATCTTAGGAACGGAGCCTAGTATGACCCTTTATAATCGTGTGTTGTCCAGTTGGTAAAAACAATTCAATGGAAAAGTGTATTTGCATCCATATTTTCTTTCTTTTCATGTAACTAGCGTCTCTTCTAGTTCCCTTTCTTTTTCTTTTCTAATTTTTTTAAGTTTATTTTGCTTATGAATTTTTGAAACGAAGGTCCCAGAAAACAATCTCTCTATCTTGTGAGGTAGCAGTAAGGTCTGCGTACATTCTACCCTCCCCAGACCTCCACTTGTAGGATTCTACTGGATATGTTATTGTTGTTAATAGATATTTTCATTAAGATATATATTTTCTTAAGTGCAAATGAAATAAGGAGATTTACCAGGAGATCAAAGTTATGAGCTCAAGTACACCTAATAAAGTGTATTATCATGTAATTTTTTTTACTTTATAAATTTTATATTTATCTATTTTATAATTTAATTTGCCAAAATTTAATTATATTTATCTTTCTTTTTTGCAGGATGAACATGCATAATATAACACTACTGTTTCAATGCAAGTACTACTGGAAGAGGATGATTCAAAAATTATTAGTAGATTAGGATATAACTAATGACCTTGTTTAGTAAATTTTTTTCTTCTAAGCAGAAACATATAGAAGTATTTAATCTTTTGGAACATCAATCTTATGTTATTGACCTTTAATTTACAAATTTATATAATTCTGAATCTAAATATTTATCTAGAATACAAATTATTGTAAAAAGTGTATAATAAATACTTGTATAAAATTTTTAAAAAGAAAATGTGTATTATATATGTAACAACTACTCACAAATTGTTGCTAAAGGTGTATAAAATATGTGATACTGCAACAAAGATTATTGTTGCAAAAAGCCTTTTTTAATTGGTTACTAACAAATTTTTTTGCCAAGTTTTTGCGACAACTAATATTGTGGTAAAAAAAAATCTAATTTGTGGCAGCCACTGAATTTTTATTGCGAAAAAATTTATAAGCTACAACTATACGAATGTAAAGCAACAATAATTTTGGTTGCTTTAAGTCAGTTTTTGGCATTAACATATTAAGTTATTGCAAAAACTTTTCGCATCGAGGTTTATTGCAACAACTTTTCTGTTATAGCCAAAAGTATTTTTTGCAACAACATTCAATATACAGCAACAAAATATTTTGTTGGGAAAAGCTTTCTTTCTTGCAGTGTGAAATTACTTAGATCACCTATATTTTGAGATAATATGAATGCATTATACATGACCGTGAATCTAGTCCTACATGTCAAAACTAAACATATGGAAATGGATAACCACTTTGTTAGGGAGAAGGTGGCCAGTGGACGACTAGTGACGCAATTTGTTCTATCAAAGAACTAGATGAAAATTAAAGAGTTTTTTTTTTTTTGAGAAAATCACTTATCTAAAGATTTTTTTTAAAAATTTCCTTTAAAAATCGTTCACCCAAACTCTTGAAACTCAAAAATGGTCAAAATGAGTGTTTTCTCGTATATTATAATTAAGGGATTTGATGACCTCTGTGAACGTGGAGCACAAGAGCCCTAACCCTCCGTGAACGCAGAGGTTTCCCAGGCACATACTCCGTGAACGTAGCTCTCTTCCCACAACCAAGGAGGTCTATGCACTAGACCTCCGCGAACGTAGATTACTTGACCATGAACACGGAGAAGAAACATGCACCAGAAACCAACGACTCACCACTCATCAAATTCACGAGATGGTCCCTCGAGATTCATTTGAAATCACGTACGCACAAACCATATATGCTATCCAATTAAATTCAGCGTTTCAAACTTAATAAAACCTTCAAAAATCGAATTTGAGGTTTTCTTGACTCAAAATTCGATAAAAACGCATCAAAACTAGTTTAGGATGCAAAAAGACCAAAATATCCTCTGGAGTTTCGAAAAATATAAAAATGTCTTTTTTAGACCTAAAACCACCTTTCAAATTCAACGGAATCAATAGAAATCCAATTCAAGCACCCAAACTCAAAATGTTGACCAAAATTAAACCCAACTCATTCTAAATCAACTTTTCCAACTTAAGACTTCAATTTGACATACGGGCTCCAAATATAATTCTGACACTTCCCTTAGATCAATTTTTACTTTTCGAGACTAATGTAATCAATGAAATTTCATTTCGAGACTCGAAGTCCAATAGTATCAAAGACTCACTTTTGGAATAACTTTGGCCTCAAAATACAGAAATTAAACTCTCATCATTACACATACTTCCCTGAATTGCTACAACCAGTCACATAGGTGGTTCAAATAAGACTCGAAGCAACTAACGGAAGGGTAAACTGATAATTTCACAAGAATTTTCTTTTAAGGTCATTTCAAAGATACCCCTTTGTGGTTATTTATAAGTTTTCACGTGACAGTGTAGGTAGATTTTATATTTGTCATGTGAAATAAATTAAGTAAAATAATAAAGGATTAATTTAGTTAATAAAATAAATTTTCATAAAATTTGATTTAATTAATTGAGTGGTGTCAATAATTCTAACACGAAGAGATAAATAAGATGTAATGGTAAATTGCAAAATTAATATTGAGGAGTGTAATAATATGTAATTTTATTATAATATGATGAATTCGTTCTTCTGCGAATTAATATTTCAGAACTGGTCTTCTGAAAGGAACAAAATCAGTATTTTAGGAATGATTTAAAATATCTGATTTGGAAAATGATTTTTAATTAATATGAATTAAAAATATTTTTAGCATTATTAAGGTTTTAATTACCTTATTAACATTCTCCTCTTCATTTGAAATTGGGGATAAATATGAGAATTTTCAAAAGCATCCCAAATTTTGAGAAAATCGTTACTAGTGATAGAAAAGATTAGTGAGGTAATGGTAGAAGGCTGAAGAACTAGAATCCCGTGTTACAAACGAGGTTATTAAAAGTTTTAACAGGTAAGTTATACTACCTTTTAGTTTAGATTAGCAGATTAGAAATTGTGCTTTTGCTGCGTGCATATGAAATAAATACTACATTGATTATTGAAGTGAGTAATTTGATGAATTTTGTTACGAATCATAACGTGATTCATGTTACTTTTCCAAATTCATTTATGTGCTTTATTGGGATGTAAACTCCTCTCACATCGATTGTGGAAAGAGCAAACAATCAAATTATAAGGTTGAACACAACCTCATTAGTATGAGGATATTCCCAAAAATAAATTCGTGAAGGCTTGGCCCAAAGCGTACATGGGTACCTGGTAAGTCCATTGTATAATTTATGAATAAAAAATGGTACATAGAATAAAGATTAGTGTATTAAAAATGTGAAAATATTGCAATTATAAATGAAGTTATTTTACTCATAAATATTCATATCATATGATTGCAACCTTTCATACCTTTTCACATATTATGCACTACCCTATAAGCTATAATATTTGGATTTTTCTCAGATATTGAGATGAGTTGTTTAAATATTTTAGTAAGAAAAAGTTATTGTTATTGAAAAATAAGTGTGATTATAAGCCATTGAATGGTTCACCAGACAGCAAATTTGAAATACCACTCTTTGTTTGTTGTTAGTCATTTTATTTTGGGAGGATATATACCATAACCTCGAGTACTTGACGAGAATAATTTCATTAGAGAACTCCATGAATTCAGAGAACTTGATTCTTTTTTCTTTTCATCTTGTTGATTATATGATTTTTATTTTAAAAATTTATTTAACTTCATATTTATATTTTATTATTTATATGAAATTTATTTGAAGTTATTTTGTTGGAAAACAGATTTTGCACCATTTAAAAAATGAGCCAACAACTAATTACTCGGTTGATGAGGAAAACATCTCTCCACTTGAGTTTCTTTGACAATGCATGTGGACTGTGGAGACTATGATTTATTATTTCTCAAATATATATATATATATCTATATATGAAAAAAATACATGCATAGGTACCAAAAAGGGACTAAACTCCAGGAGATAATTTGTAAATAAGGAAGTAAATTATACGTTAAAGGACATGAGGATTTCCATATCTTATTGTATTCCCGTTTCTGCTGATATAATGTATTTTAATATTAAATTGCTAGTTCTAAATATAGAAAGATGTTAGTAGTTTTTTTTTATTGAATATATAAAGTAGAAAATAATTGTAAAAATTTTACATTATACAATAACAATGTACTATGTATTAATAATTATTACTATATTTTTAAAAAAATTAAATTCAATAATTATACTTCACTTTTTTAGCATATATTTCCTTTCGATCTTGAGACTCACTTGCGTCTCTCCTCTATCTCCATCTCTTGCTCCTTTCTGTACCTCTCTCCCTCTCCTCTTTTTCTCTCCCCCTTTCTCTCCGTATTATATATGTTTCACTCATCGCAAGAAAATAAAAAATTAACAATAGATAAAATTTTATAGTTAAATTATAAAAATTATGCTAATCTCATGCATTTACCTATAGATTAATTAAGCTAATCTCATGCATGTATCTATAGATTAGGAATCAACTATATGAAGATCTAATTAGCTAAAATTCAATAACTTTATTTTTATAAAATTTTAACTTTATTTTAAAAAGAAAAGGTTATTATTAGAGGTGTCAGACGGGTTGGGTCGAAATTGAAAGTGTTAAAATGAGCTGAAATAGAGATTGGCTTGGGTTATGACCCGTCCATATTTACTTTGGGTTCAAACGGGTTAACGTTTGGCTCAAACAGACTAAAATTTATGTTGGTCATGCTCGCTCAATCTGATCAATTGTTCTAACATATTATTATTTACTTTTTATAACCATAATTTGAATTTGAAAATAAAAAGAAAGTTACAACTTACAGATGGATAGATAAATCATAGAATATATATAAAATAGTTAGAAAACATACATTACATCAATGTAAGTAAAAAAACCTTTGAACAGATTGAAATAAGAGATACAATTGGGTTCAATTGAAGATTTTTTCATAATGGGTTGAAGCTTGAATAAGGTGAGATTTAACTCAATTCTATCTTGAGTCCAATCCATAAATATTTGGACGGAGTGGACTTATTTTGACACCTTTAGTGATGCATAGTCTTTTTGATGTTCTCATATCGAATTCGAAGTGTCATGCTATTATTACTTAGTATTCATATGGCAGCTACCCAATATTCAGGGGATCATTTTTCTAAACTCATACGTGTTCTGCGGATCTTAGTGTAACTGGTTTGTCTGGAAATATACATACCCATATATTTTCACCACGACGTGCATGTTGTGTCATTGCCCTTCAGCCTACTTCTTTTTGTCGAGATGTAATCCAAGTAGTTTCAAGTGCCTGAAGAGCATATTTACCGAAAGAAATATGATTATCTCGATAAGATATTCCCTTCATTCTTCCTCTACGTTGTTTATAAAATTTAGTTCTTTTGAGGTTATAATTGATGATTGATTCTGAATTCCATCTCTACCAGAGAACCGAACGATAGAGCTTCTTCTCATCCAGCCCCATTTGTGCCAAATTTGGGCCAAGCTTTTGTGGCTAAATAGCACTTTCCTGAATGATACTTTAAAGTATTGATTACTCCTATTTTTTTTAAAAAAATAATTAATAAGCATAAAAAAAAAAGCTAAAACGATAATTATTTTAGAATAGCTGGAATAATAGTGTGTTATCGCAGGTAACGTATTCAACACAGTTTTCCAAATAATTTCCGGTCGCAGAAAAGAAGATAACATGATTAAAGTTGATAATTATGAGCCAGAATTCGAGGATATTGATTGCCAAGAACTAATCATGATGAATGTTGTATCCCAATAATTTGAATGTAATTATTCTTCTCCACACATAATGTAACTTTACCTTAACACACAAAGAGTTAAAATAAGGTAAACAAAAAGGTCAAAGCGTTACAAAAGGTACTCTAACTCAATAACAAGCCGTGTTCTTAAAAGTTTAGCTACATAGAATAAAATGAAAAATAAATATAATGAGTAGTATAGTACTATAATAAAGAAAGAGATGCAATACTTTGAAGAGACAAATCATCAATACTATTGTCCCTTTAAAGTTGCACATTAATATCTTCATATTCTGTGACTCTTTGTTGCATTGGTTCAAAATGAAACGGCAATAGTAATAATTTATAATACCATTCTCTATATGAAAGTCTTTAGCAATTCATTTTCAAAAATTTGAATTAAATGGTATAATTCTATGATTTGAATCTACGATCAG
>DF359790.1:35588-70155 GCA_000787875.1 Solanum virginianum
GATCAGACACTAACTTAAAGTCAATTCTTAAAAAATAGTTAGTTGGTGTGAGATATAAGTTATAATAATTCCGGAATAAAATGTAGGACTATTTTATCTCATGTTTGATTGGAGGTATAAGGTAATCCCTGGATTATTTAACTTATCATTTTTACCTTAGTGATAGGATAAATAATCTCATACATATGGTGGGATAACCTATCCTAGGCTAATTTATCCCAAAATTAATTATCTTGGAATAACATGTTGCCAACCAAATGACATATAATATATCTGTCACCTTCGCCCCAACAAAAAAAATATATGCGTGCAAGGGAAACAGTAATTCCTGGAAAATACTTTTCTTGATTAGTCCCTCTTTCAACCCCACCCACCCACAAAAAGAAATATCTCTATTTTGCTTTCTCTTCCTTTTTTCAGATTTGTAATTTGCTTCATAATATTTATTCGAATACAAAATATGAAATATGGCAAAAGATTTTACACATGAGCGAGTACATAATATTTTAAAGCATTTATTTCAAAAAGAATTTGAACTAATTAGGTTATAGTTGAGTGTTATGTTATTTAAAAAGTAAAACTAAATTATTTTTAGTACAGTATGTATGACGTCATGCTTTTTTAAAACAATAAAATATAGCAATTGCTATCTAAATATAAATGTTTTATCCAATAATTCCAGTGCAACAAGAGATACGCAATCTTTCGCAGAACAAGGAATCATAATATAAGAAATAGTATATCTTAATAAAAGTATTTTTTAAACGGAAATTCAGCAGTTTATAAATAGACAAATGTTTATAATTTCAGAAATACTCTACACCTGCCATACTGATGTTTTTCTTTTCTTTCCTTGGAAGACTTGCAGTACTCGACTAGAGTTTTTTTTAAAAAAAAAAAGAAAAGGAACATTGAACCCAACATTAATCAAACATGCACTGCACTTAATAAAATAAAACAAAAGAAAAAGGAAGAGAATAAAACGACAAAACAGCACAAGGAAAGGAGAAAAATAACTAGATTTTGAATAATGAAAAGACAAATCATATTTCCTTATTCTCCTATTTCAATTTAATACAAAATTTATAAATGCAACATTTTTTTCAAATTGAAAATATGCTAAATATATTAGAATAGTTTTAATGTTGTATATAAAAAGTTAAAATTTAAAAAAAAACATTTTATTAAAAAGAATTAAAAAATAAGACAAAAAATTATAACTAAAGGAGTACATTTCTAAGCACTTCACGCAGCTTCAACAATTCAAAAAAGATAAAAGAATGAATTTTTAGGTAACTCTCTCTCTGATATAATTATCAAGGAGTCGTTCGGTTGGGCACATATCATTCTGGAATAATCGCTCCCAGGATGTATAAGTTATTCTAGAATATAATTTATATAGACCTTATCACTGCTTTATATAGATAGACAAATCCGATCTAGGGAGAATAGAATATATGCAGACCTTATAGAGATAAAAAAATTATTTTCTAATAATTTTTTTTATAATTAAATTTTAATTTAGAAATTTTTAATTAAAAATGAAATAGTTTTAGTAATGCACCACGATTATTATTAAGACTTAAAACGCACACAGAGAAGTAAGAAAACCAGGCGGTAACTGGAAAAGGCAGACAGGATGGTCGGTCCCCATTGCGCAGCTAATCTATAATGAAAGTTTTCATCTTTTCATCACTTTTTCATCATTTAAATTTATTGAAAGTGACCATTTTTATTTTATTTTAAATATCATAAAATCCTGATGATTAAACTTAATAGAAAAGGGGATTGGAATTTTGCAGTTTCTAGTAGGAGTAGTATTTTTTTTTTTTGGTCTATTTTTAAGATGTAATGTTTGCTATTTTTGATGTATGTTTGGTGTCTAGAATCATTTTTGGTATAACATTCCTAATACTTGATGAGACTTTTGATATTTTTGGTTAATTTTTTTAAAAATAATTTTTGTTAATTTTAGTTATGAAATTTGTCACATGGAAAAAAAATTTACTCACTTTTAACAAATAAAACTTTTTTTCATGTATTACAGAACATGAAAGACAAATTTTTGTCATCTTCTCTCTTTTTTTGTTTCTCCGAAGTTCCTAATTAATCATTTATAAATCAAATTAAATTAATAAAATTAAAATTCTTTAGTCGGGTTTCACGAAGTTTCGAGTTTTTTCAATTTTTTTCAGTAAAGTATCCATGTAAACATAAGTAATTAATATGTATTTCAAATATTTCTTTAGTTCTATCCGAATGCAATTATATAAAGTATTTTCTAATAAAATAATATAAATATGATATGAGTAATATAGACACTAAACTATTCAATGTAATTGTATAAACAAATATTGTAAATATATAAATCAAAATAAAAATTATTACAATTTCAGAGTACTAAATCATACTAAATTAAGTATACCAAGCATTAATTGTATGACTAAATATTGAAAAAAAAAAACTAAAGTTACATTATGTATTTTTATCTAAATATTGAATTATTTTTTTTGGTTAGGAATAATATTATTTTGATTTAGATTTGAGCTTTATTAGAGTTGTTAATATTAATATTTATGGAATAACATCTTTATTGGACTATTCAAAATTCTAAATCAAATTTGAAATAATATCGATGAAAGATTAAAATTTATCAAAAAGTATTAAGAGATATTCAAAAATTATATCAAAATAAATATTTTTGTACAAAATTAATTTTATAAAATTATATATATAATGTTATATTGATTTGATCTAGGGTTAATTTTTTAAAGTTAAAATTGCACCAATCTAATGTAGTTGAATTTTTTTCTTTAATGTCAAATATAATTAAATCACGAATCAATTTTTTTATTAGACTCAATTTGTAATTTGGTGTGTAAGCAATAGAGTGTTGCAGGACGGATTTAAAGTAATTATTTTAAAAATTAAAATTGTGATGTCCCGAGCCTACATCATAATATATGGCTAGCACTTGAAAATCATCGTTAATCTCCAAGTGAACCCTTGGCCCGGCTGACTTACTCCGTTGAAAATTTTAACATGCATGTACAAGTTTTATAAGGTGAATCTTTAAAAACATTTAATAAAAACTCAAAAGATCTCAATCATATTTTTACAAAGTCTTAAAATATTTCTTAATATAAATAGTAATAATACTTCAAATAATTGAATGAACCGACTAAACTAGCATAGCCATTCTCTTCAACTTTTATGATCTAGCATCTTCCTTTTCAATCTGCTAAAACTCATCGTCTATGTTCCTATACATCTAATTGAGAAAAACTTGAATTATAATAGGAGACTCATCATCATCAAACCTACCCCTCTTCAATCGAATTTCGAAGGGTGATAAATAATGCTTACATCAGCTTACTCCATATTGACAACTCAAATATGTTATCTAGGTACCCATAGCAAATCATAAACTTAAAATCTCATACAATTATATTTTATCTCAAATACACATATTAAGCCTCTTTTTATCTAATGACTTAGCCTCAGTTCACTATTTTAGTCTAAGGGTCACATACACCGTATCACATTTCTTTCAAGTCAACATCATAATTTCTCACTTATGTTAGGTCAAGCTTACTAGAGCAAACCTCAAAACTACATTATTACTTTCATATTGCTATCTCTTTTCTTTCACAATGCTCTTCTAAAATTAGAGTTTAAGGTACAATACTAAACATGTACATACGCTCCTCTGATACTATACTAACTCTAAACTATTAGTAAAATCAAGAACTATTATACCACTAAATATCATCATAAGAAATCAACCTTTAGCTCCCGGTCTATCTAATAGTCCATCATCACACTCCCTTTCATAAGCTAAATAGTATCTACTCACTCATTATACCTTCTTGCCTAGTTAAACTCATAACACTATAAATCTCATGTGATATTTCCTTCAAAATCATGAGCCTAGTTCAGATCTATCACCTTATTCCATCTGTTCTTCTATTCAACACCTATCCTTTAGTAACACAATGACACATCAACATGAACTCCTTTCTTATTCAAGTGTACTCTAATAACTCTGTCTCTACCCTCTATCATGAGAGATGGACGATACTGACTACTCTTTAACCAAAACTCAAAAGGAACTTGAGTTATCACCCAATTACTTATTAATATATGACTCCTAATTACATGTTGCAATCAGTCACTCTCCAAGATTTCTACATCTTTCTACCTCTAGAATCATTCTACCACGTAAGGTTACAAAGCCCCTAATCACTTTCTCTCGGGGTACCACAAAGTATCTAGAGGTATAATTTAACTTGTCTCTCAAGAATAACATATGAAGAATGATTTGGAGAACAAATTCTAAAAACGCATTATATCTTGCTCTAGCTTTAACACACGATTCATATAAATAAGAGTGCATTATTTTTTATCGATAAACTTAAGCGCGTTAATCGACTCCTTTCTAGCCTGGTGCAATCTCTTCATTTTCTGAATACTTTATCAGAAAGTAACTCACTAGTTATTCTAACCACCTTAAGTACGAGAGATGATCAAATGAATCTAGAAAGACATATGAATCTGGATAAGTTTCTTAGGAAATGACTCTATTGCACGATCTAGAGTATGAAAGAAGGAAAAATTTTCTTAAATATTAATAATCCTTTATTTATAAAATTGGGACTCTCAGAACCATAATTAAGATCATACAGACACGGTTTTATAGATACTCTAATACACTTGAATTATATGCTTTGATACCAAGTTTATCACGCCTTGAGTCTATGTCTTAGACGTGGCTGACATACAAAATAATTGGTGGTCCCTAAGTGAATCCTTGGCCTGGCTAACTTACTCAGCTGAAGAATTTAACATGTACATAGAAGTTTTATAAAGTAAATCTTTAATTTTTTTTAATAAAAACTCAAAGGATCGCAATCATGTTTTTACAAAGTCTGAAAATATCTCTTGATATAAATAGTAATAATACTTAAAATATCTTAACGAACCAACTGAATTGGATCACTAACTTTGTCCACGAAACTTCTAATATACTGAAAATGGGGTGCCGCAACAAGACCCACGACTATCTAATTATATAATAACTAAACTAAACTAACTAACTGGAGCCCTTTGAAAGTGAGGAGGTCTCAACAACTATTGATGGGAGGATGTCATACTGAACGTCTATCATACGGAGTACCTGAATATGCACCATAAAATGATGCAGTTTTTATGATGCAGTTTCAAGGGACATCAGTACATGTAATGTACTGTAAATGGTCAAAAGGAAATCCAGAATAGGATGCTCAACTCAACAGACTTAACTAAAAAATAACTCAGCAATAAAGTAATGCATTATAAATAAATTCTCGGTATTGATGAATAAATGAATATAACACAATGTATGAAAATTATAATAATCAAATGCTCTGCTTTGAAATATAGCTTAACAAAAAAAAGTAACTCGTTTACAGAAGCAAATGCAATAAAAGTAAAATATCTAGCTTAATATATAGATAAATATAGCTTAATGTATGGAAATAATATACTTTTAACTTTTTTTAACTAACAACCATCACTATGAGCATCGTGATGATACAAAGTCTTGCCCACGTTGTCAGATTCATCCAATACCTTGCCAAGACAAGGGATGAAACTTAACTTATGGACCTATCTAACATGATCATCTAAGTGGCATACGAGGAATTGTACAATTTGGTACAATCCTATCCTATGTTAGCTACATAATTTATAAAACTAAAGTCATCTGAACTCATACCCATATTCGCGTTCAGTATTACTCCCAAAATATAGTTAATTGTGCTTATAATCAGAGATTTAAATATTCTCAATCATTACTTTAAGCTTTTGAAACTTAGTTCATCTTTTAACTTTTTTTAAACTGTTGAATCTCTTCAATGGCTTGATGTCAACTCAATAGAGTACAAAATATATCAAGATTTCTCAACTTCAAATGTAAAATAAATATTTATAGATACTCAAACATAATTGAAGATAATACTTTACTCAACTCAGCTGTATGATTTCTTTGGAAAACACGTATAATGAAAATTAGTTCCTGCATTATCTACTTAACTTTGCTTTATGACAATCAAATAATAGTTCAAATTTCATTACAAAGCAACATATGCATGAGATTTTAAGAACTTATACTCAAAACTAAGAAAGGAGACTTTACTTAATTTAGAGTATAAATTTGTGAGAATAAAGGATTATTAAAATACTAAAATAGTCTAAATTTCAAAGTTTGGAAGTCTTACGTACTTGTAGCACGAAGATTTCTCGAAGAATTAGTCTTTTCTTTTTCTCCCTTTATCTCTTTTTTCTTAGAATACCTTATGTGTTTTTTAAAGTAATCATGCTTAGGGTACTAATATTGGGGTGAAAATAGTCTCAAAACGACTTAATTTTAGTCTAGAAAAAGTGAAAAAAAGATAAAAATATTCGTGCTTAAAATTAAAAATTGGGTACTATGGTGAAGTAAGTCCGCGACACAGATCTATTCTATTTCAGTTCATTTTCTAACGAAATATGTTGTCTCATTCAATGAATGTGTTTTATGATCAATGGTAAAAATTAAACTATGATGGAAGAGGTTCGCGATGCGCACCTATTGCGCACCCTTTCTGATTAAGTTATTTTGTCACAAAAAATTATCTTTTATATATTTTGATAAAAAATTCCACCAAAAAAATTTTTATACTTATTTTTAAATCCCTTTTGACTTAGTTTTTGACTCGATCTTTACTAGAAAAGCTTGATACATCCCTTCTGTACTTGCTAGAAAAGCTTGCTCAATTGTTCAGAAGGTTGCATATAATATAGACATGTCCACTTCATTTGGCATTGAGAAACCAAAGGATCTTTGTGAAGTCAAGAAGATGGGAATGCATTGTTATGTGACACACTTTTCTTTTTGATCCGTTTTAAAAAATATTTTGTTCTAATTGGAAACAATTTAACCTTAAAATTCTCCTTTTACTTTTAATGAAATAATTCTCTACCACACAAATATCTAAGAATAATTTTAGACCATAAATTTTAAAAGTCTTATTTTTTTTCTTAAACACAGTGTTAAGTCAAAATGTACCATATAAAATGGGACGGAGAAAGTATTTATAATGTAAGGGCATTAATAGGAATTATTAGAACTACATATGCTACATTATCTTTTTTTATTTTCTAGTTCATATTAATTTAAAAAATTGGTTGTGTATGGTGAGAAATGATAGGATAGCCAGCTGAGAAGGTTATGCTGTAACATTGTAATTTATTTTCTAATTAATTATTAAAACAAAAAAAGAAAGGAAAAGATCCAAAATCACCCTTATAATTTCTCGTCATTACACGACATACATTTACCAACTATTTTTATTTTTCCTATTAATTTTTTATTGCTACTTTTGTATGTTGATTTAATTTTCAAATAATAATGGGTGGGCCCCTAAACTGATTTTGTTTTTTAGCAAGACAATAATTATAGTAAAGCCCACCAAACAGTCCCTATCCCACCCTTCCCCGCAAGAGTCCAAAAATTGTCATGCCGTTTCCGTTTATACGTTACAAATTCCGGGGCAACACCTGGTCATATAGTTCACTCACCAATCACAGCCGTCCGCGTACACCAAAGGATACGTGTCATGATCTCAAAGTTGTCCAAACCTTTTACCACATCTCAATAAAGCTTCTCATATAAATCAGAGGCTTTATTTTAAATGATTTTTAAGTTTTAAAATTGATTGGAAAAAGTATATTTTTTTGGTTTAAAAAATAAAGAAAAACAGTCAAAAATAAAATTAGATCAATTCTCAAGCTAGCACGGCCAATATTTGATATATTTTGTGTTTAAATTTATGTGATATAAATAAAAATTTTTAGAAAAATAATTAAATTTTAATATAATTATTTAATATTTTAAATTACATTAAATATAGTAAATTATAATGCTTTTTAACGTAATTTTAAATAATATATATTACTCCTCTTATCTCAATTTATGTGACACTGATAAAATTTTGAAAGTCAATTTTTTATGCCTTTTAGTTTTAAATTTTTTTAATTATTATGATCTATATGACATTTACGTTATTTTTACACAATACATGTTATTTATCTATCCTTATTTATGCGACACTGATTCGAGAGTTAATTGAACTTGTTATATGTCTTTTAAATATTTTAAGCTATTAATTCTTGTGATTTATAGTATTTTTTATTTAATTTTCATATTTTCATATATAAATATATTATTATTATTATTAATCATCTAGATTTACAATTCTTTTATGCAGTTTTTTAATTAAATAATATATGTGATTTCTTTTGTCTCATTTTATGTGACTCGACGGATTAAGTTCAATAATCAAATTGAATTTTTTATTTGTTATTAAAATATTTTAAATTGTCAAGTATCATGATTTTTTTAAATATAATTTTTAAATAAATAAAACACTAAAAATAAAACAAACAAATTAAAATCGAATAACCATAAAAAATCATAAGTATACTCTCAAGTTGTTCAAGCTGACATGTCGACTTGCTGCCTGTTTGAGCAGTTTAACTTCCTCTTCTAAATAAGAGAATTTCCCCAACTCAGATGCGGTTTGTTTGTCCTTAGTTTTTTTTTTTTCGACATACCATGTTTATAACAATAATAATATACCTAGTGAATTCTATGAATTATGATCTGGAGTGGGCAAAATATAAACAGGTCTCATGTAGATAAAGAAGTTGTTTCCGAAAGACCCTCGACTCAAATGTATCCACTTCAGGAAAAGAAGAAAATAATAAATAACTAAATTGAAAAGTAATAACAATTTTACAAGAAAAATAATAGAAGTTACAGAATAATCAAAGTGCAGTAACATAATCATAGTAGTAAGGCTAATTCTATAACAAATCTAAAAATTGCCACACTGCAAGACAATATTCTACTTTTACTAGCCTTCTGTTTTAATACACGATCTTCATTTTTTTAAATCTAAGGTCATATTTTCGGTGATTTGAAGTTGTGTCATGATCTATCTAATCACCTCTTCACAATATTTTTTCGATCTACCTCTACCCCTCCATATAAATCCTAAATACAACTTCTAGTACCTTCCAACTAGAGCGTCGACTCCTCTGTATATATCAAATCATGTCAATCTCACTTCACATATCATGTTTAAAGTCATACAATAAAAATAATAAATTGAAATAAGAAAACACTAATTACTCTTTTTGTCCCAAATTCATGGCACCTTTGCAACTTTTTGAGATTTAAATAATTCTATTTTCTATCATATTTTTCCTTGTATTTTTTTTTTAAAAAATTAAATTATCAATCATTATGATTTATAATATTTTTTTTTGTAATACTCTATCCTTTCATATTTACATGTCATTTGTAAAAAAAAAAAATATCTCATAAAGTCAAGGAACAAAGCAATTTCTCTAATAGCCCTATTAAATATACAGGTGAAGACTAATCACTTCACAAAATTAATACATTAATGATAATATTAAAAATTAATTAGTATTGAAAGTATGCATTTGAGTTTTAACCAACATAAAAAAAATAATTAATTCACATTTATCAGTTAAATTAATTTATAATTATTTATTAAAAAATTTGATATTAAAGTATAATGATAAAATAAACTAATCTTTTTAAAGATGTGAAATTTAAAAATAATGATAATTAAATACAGAAACAAGGGATATGAATTTTATTTTAAAAAAGATAAAAATTTAAACTTTTTGATTTTCGAGATGAAAAATGAACAATGGCAAATAAATCGTACAGGTACATAAGGAGTATTTGATGTTTGTGGCATATAAAATCCTACCACAGCACAACTCACCTTCTTCGTTTATCCATCCACTCTATATAAGAGTCACTCTCTTATAGAAAAAAAAAATGAAATCATTTACAAATATTGGGCCACTTCTTCTCTCCATCTCGTGAGAAAGACAGGTATTCCGGCGACTATAGTTACACTCATTCTATTCTTGTTCAACTACGCCAACAACTACGAAGAGTGAAAGCAAGAAAAAGGTATCAAAATTTGGCAATTTTCATTTTTCTAGCACATTTTGGAAACGTGAAGTTGATAACTGACAATGGTGAACGGATTTTGCGAGGTTGTATTAATTGGTTTTTTTTATGTGTGAAAGGAAAAGGTGAAGTAGGTGTGAAATGAATTGTGAATTGGCTGAACTCGATTTTTGTGAATTTGCATGTATTTCTGTGGTTTAAGGATTTAGGCATTTAAAGGATTCTGATCTAGACACGCAAAGCGAGTAGGTTTTTGAAGTTCTGAGAATTGAGGAAAAACTGATAAAGGAGTATAATTAGGCTTTTAGAGAGAGAGAGAGTTTACAGCAGAAGTAGTACTTGTTTCGGTTGTGGTTGATAGACATGCCTTTTCCGATGAAGGTTCAGCCGATCGATTCTGCAACATACAGAGACTCGATCAAAAACGATACGGTTAAGCCGTTGCTGAAATCACGAATCAAAAAGTTCTTTGATCGACCGTTCCCGAGTGTCTTAAGGATTTCGTCGGCGGCTGAGAAGCCAGGTGCCGCCGGCGCGGCTATTGATGGAGCAGCCGCTGAGTTTGAACCGAATTCAGTTTGTTTGGACAAATTGGTTCAGAATTTCATTGAAGATAACAATGATAAGCCGTCTGCCGCTCGATTTGGGCGTAAGTGTAATTGCTTTAATGGTAACAACAACGATAACTCAGATGATGAGTTTGATTTCTCTACTGGATTTTCTGACTCTGTTACGAACTCACCGTTGGGGGATTCTTCCGATACTCTCAAGGTAATAAAATCTCTTTGATTATATAAAAGAATTCTCTAGAATTGCCGTTTATTAGTAATCACAATCTCATTTTGTCTCTATTTATTGCAATTTAGAGCTTAATTCCCTGTGCAAGTGTTATCGAGAGGAATCTGTTAGGTGACACTTCAAAAATCGTTGAAAAGAACAAATCCTGCAAGCGTAAGGACGATTTGAGAAAAATCGTCACCGATGAACTTTTAGCTCTCCGTTATAAAGCTTCTATCTGCAAATCCAAATGGGAAAAAACTTCCTATACTCCTGCAGGTGCATGCTTCGTTCTTCGTCTCTGAGTCCTTATTTTATCGAATTTTAGTTTTTCCGTGCTGTAAATAATGTGCCATATATTCAGGTGAGTATGAGTATATCGATGTGAGTACTGAGGAAGGAGAAAGAGTGATGTATTTTCAAATTTTAGAAGCAGCGAAAGAAATATAATCAAAGTGCTTTAAAAATATTAAATTAAGAAACTCGCAAGTTTTTTTAGCGGGTCTAGATCTGAGTTTGAAATAGCTCGATCGACGGGAAGGTACAAAGCAATTCTGCAATTGCTCCCGTTTATCTTCGTCGGCAAAGCCGATCGGCTTGTGCAAATAGTGTCAATCGTCTCGGAAGCAGCTAGGCAAAGCTTGAAAAAGAAAGGCATGCACATCGCTCCATGGCGCAACCCGGAGTATATGAAAGCCAAATGGCTCAGTCCCTACACTAGAATGACGGAGGAATCTAACGCCGCTGCTGACTCCACGGAGGCGGCGTCGGAAAGTGAGTACGGCGAGTTAAACTTGCTTTTCGCTGACAAAACACAGTCGTCGGAGGAGAAAACTTCCGGCGAAGAAGAGAAGCCGGTGATGATGACGTGGCAACCTCCGGCAGTGAAGCCAAAGAGTTGCGGTGGGAAAACCAAAGTCGTCGTTACTGGATTGGCTTCACTTCTCAGAGAAAAATCCTAGAAGGTTTTGTTAATTCTGAAGTTTTAAATCTTTTCTTTTTTTTTAGCGAGTATACAATATATAAATGTATGAAACTATAAAATCGGAAATTTAGATAGATGAACGGGAACACTTCTATTTTTTCATTATCCGTTTCCGTTTTTTCTTTTTCTATCTGATGGACTGTAATAGAATAGAATCAACCTTGCTGTAATGAAGGGTAAAGAATAAAGAAATATAAATTAATTATTTCAGATAGTACTATTAAATTCATGTTTTGATTAAATAATATTTACAATTACTCGGGATCACATTTTTTAATTATTATTACGAGCAATTACTTGTAAATTAAAACAAAAGGATAGTAAGTAAAGATCATTTCAGGATTGAGATGCATATCCAAATGTTCCTGAGGAGGGAACAATGCGTATAGAGATTTCACATAAAGGAAAAGAAAGGATATTCATTGAATCAATGCAGAAAATAGTATTGGGGAAAGTGCAAAAGAGCAGTGGAATAGAGTAGCCAGCAATCCCTCTTTATCCATTTTTATTTATCTATTCCTCCAATATTAAAAAATATTACTCTCTTCGTTATTTTTTTTTATCGTTCCAAAAAAAATATCAATATAAAAATAATTTATTTTTAAAATTTTATTTTTATCTTTAATGAAATAATTCTTAATCACACAAATATCTAAGAATAATTTTGGATCACAAGTTTTAAATTTTTTTTCTTAAATATTGTGTCAAATTAAGTGTGCCACATAAAATGAGATGAAAGAGTATGTATTTAATTAAAATTTAAAAATAATGCACATCCTCCGTTTCATTTTATGTGGCACTCTTTGACTTGTCACGATGTTTAAAAAAAATTTAAAACTTCTGGTCCAAAATCATTCTTAGATATTTATATGGTTGAAAATTATTTCATTAAGGGGAAAGGGAGAATTTTAAAGGTAAATTACTTTCAATTAAAGTAAAATGACATTCTTTTTAAGACGCAATAAAAAGGAAAAAGTATCACATAAAATGGACTGAGGGAGTATCTTCTTGTGGGAATTTATTTTTGCTATCAAATACTATTGTTTTTATTTTTTATAAATTAAAATAGGCCTATTTTTAAAATCTTATTAATTAATAAAAATACAATAATAAATTCATTATCTCAATAATTACTTTCTTAATAGGTGAGCTAGGTTAAACTTTGATAAATAAATTCGAACAAAAAAGAGAAAAATATTTAATTTAATATATTTTAAAAAAAACAATATAATAAGATCCATTTTAATTTATTACTTATTTTATTTTGCTTATATTATATATTATATGTAAAGTAAAAAGATTTAAAAAATAAACAATTGATATATACATAGATATAGATATATTAGTCACAAGCGTCTTTGCCCATATGTTCCGAACAGATATTTTTTAATTTCAATTTTTGTTATGCGAATAAATTTTTTATATGTATTTTCAAATTTTAGAAGCAGCGAAAGAAATATAATCAAAGTGCTTTAAAAATATTAAATTAAGAAACTCGCAAGTTTTTTTAGCGGGTCTCATATAATATTAGTAAAGAAACAGGCAGCCCGTTTGTTCGCAAAATAATTTATTAGGGCTAATATTAATTAAAGCAGTCGAAGAAATACAATCAGACTGCTTTGAAAATATTAAATTACGAAAATCACAAAAAATAATTTGTCACGTCTAACATTGCAAAATCATAATTGAAGCAATTGAAGAAATATAATGAAACTGCTTTCAAAATATTAAATTAATGACACGCAAATTATTTTTGTGGGTCTCAAAAACTCACAAAAATAATTTATTAGAGCCACACAAAATAATTTGTCATGGCTAATATTGTAAAATCATAATTATAACAGCTGAAGAAATATAATAAAACTACTTAATATTAAATTAATAAACCCATAAATTATATTTGTAGGTCCCATATAATAACGGTAAAGAAGTAAACAGCTCAAGCAGGTATGTTGACAGAGAGTCTCCTTGAGCTGCTTTATTTGCACTTATTTAGTAAGTATAAAAATAATATATATATATAGCTTTTTGTTTGAACTCTACTCCACCAAAAGTGTTTGTTTAATAGATAAGTAAATGACCAAAATGCCCCTAAGTTTACTTTTTATGATCCCATATTAACCTTTTAGGGTCAAAATTCTTCCTAAATTATTCAAAAAGAATTAACTTTATCCTTCGTTAAAAATTAGGTGTTGAAGTTATTCTAGATAATATTATTGATAGATAGTAAAAACTTACTTGTAATCAGAAGTTTATGTCAAAATAACTAAACTTACCACGTTTATATCAGAACAATAAAATTTATCACGATTTTGTAATTTAATGAAGTGAAACGTATGAATTTATATGTAAATAGATATTAATGCATGTGTTAATTTTTTTTAACACGAGTAAGTTTCTACTTTGACTTGGCTGTGTCCATTTTGATTACGGATGGTGATAAAAAATTACATTGTAAATTGTGAGTCAACTTATTTAGCATCCGAAAAAGTTAGAAATAATTTTACCCTTTGTTAAAAATTTGGCGTCGAGGTTATTCTACATAATTCTGTTGACAAACAGTAAAATCTCACTTGTAATCAGAGGTATATATCAAAACAATAATCCTTACCATGGTTTTGCAATTTAATGAAGTAAAATGTATGAATTTATATGCAAATAGATATCAATGCATGTGTTAGTTTTTTCAACACGAGTAAGTTTCTACTTTGACTTGACTATGTCCGTTTTGACTTACGGATGATGATTAAAAATTACATAATAAATTATGAGTCAACTTATTTAGTACATGAAAAAGTTATATGTTCAGACACAATAATTTATTTGACATCCGAAAAAGCTACATGTCTAGACACAATAATAACAATAACATACTCAATGTAGTCCTACAAGTGAATTTGAGAAGAATAAAATATATGCAAACCTTATTCCAATGGCGGAGTTACTCTTTGGCAAGGAGGTTCGAAACCCCCTTTGGCAGAAAATTATATTATTTATATATGGTTAAAATTATTTTTTTTTATATATATAGTAAATGTCGAACCCCATTTAGCTAGTTCGTATACTTATTTTTTAAATTTTAAACTCTTAATTAAAATTTTGACTCCGTCACTATTATTTCCCATCCAATCTATTTCCAAACACATGAAAGAAAATAAAATTTGACTCTTATTCTACATTACTCAATTTACAATAGTTAAAGGTAGTTTTGACTCTCTCTTCTTTTTTTTTTTAAAGACAAATGACAATATTTTCTTTCTCATAATTGAAAACTAACATATAATTAAAATAAATTCTTAAAAATTTTACTTCCAAATTTTTAGTCAAACGATTCTAATGTCACATCTTCCAAACAAAGAATATTGACTTTCTTGGGTCTTGGTTGCCACACGGCATACGGTTGGATTAATAAATTTTCAATTTCTTGTTTAGACTTTAATTAGAATAAAATGATCATATAAAAAGACTTATTACTTTATATACCCAAATAAACAGTCACAATTTCATCCCATGTTGACTACGTAGTATATGAATTTTAGTTATTTTTACTCTTATCGAAACAAGTGCGTGCTAATACTCCTCCCAAAATATGTACTCATATCTTCATCTCATCTAGTGGTCTATTATAAGTTGTCACTTTTGCATTCTTCAAAAGTAATTTCACTAACTTTCAAATTTAAATTATATTAAATTAATTAAAAATTTTAAAATAAAAATTAAATATTCAAAAATTATACAAAATATATTATAAATTATGATTTTTATACTAATATAAAAATATATATTTTTAAAATATTAATCAAAATTTATATTTTTTAAACTCAAATAATTATGATAAATAAGAAAGGAAAAGAGGGAGTTTTTTTATCCAAAAAAATGTTTGTTATCAAATTTAGTGCAAAATTAGTGTCGTTTTAGAAAATGATTTTTCTGTACACTTTTTCTTCTTGTCAATATATGTGGTATCATTCAAATTTTTCGATTTAAAAATTTTTATTTGACTATAATTTATTTATATATTTTTTTAATTATTTAGAATTGTCGTTTTGTTTAATCCTTCTCTAGGAACTTTCACTTTTTTCTCTTTTTTTGTGACTCGAATTCACAACCTTAAAGTTGAAACTTGGAAGTAAGGGGTGCTTCCATCCAAGCAACTCTCTCCCATCTTAAAATTGTCATTTATTAAGACTTATACTCCCACATTCTATTTTATGTGATATTTTTTTTAATCAGTGTAAAAATGAACTTCACGTCACTAGGTTTAGAAACAATTTAATTTTAAAATTTTCTTTTAACCCTTCATGAAATGATTTACAACTACACAAATATCTAAAAATTATTTTAGACCACAAGTTTCGTGTCAAAACAAATGGTGCCACATAAAATAGAACGGGGAGAATAATATTTTTATATACACTCTTCGTCTAAAAAACAGCAATCTAGTTTGACTTGATACAAAATTTAAGAAAATAAAGAAGCATTTTTTATTTTATGGTTATGTACCAAAATGTCCTTTAATCTTGTGGCTTTAGACATACCAAGAGGAAAATTGAAATTAAAATGCTGCCAAAAAAAGAAAGAGATCATTTTTTTGAAACAAATTAAAAATAAAAAGTAGATCATTCTTTTTAGAACGGAGGAAATAATTTTTTGCCACGTCTCGAAAGGATACTCTAGACGTGACTGACACTTAAAAATCATTGTTAGTCCCAGACGAACCACTCGATCTCATCACTTACTCAACTATGTAGAAGACTTAATAGAATAAAAAAAAAAAAAAAAAAAAAAAAAAAAAAAAAAAAAAAAAAAACTCATGTGGGTCTTTGGATATCTCAATCAATAAATAACTCAAACATAACTAAATCAATAGCTTTATACCAATTCAATAGCTCTATACCAATAAGAATGGATTTCAAAACAAACTTAAAAGTTTACATCATCTAACTCAATTTATGAAGCCTCTATCAACTACCAAGAAGGTGTCAAGCCAAGTCCAAGGTTACCTCAAACTAAGAAAATGAGATAAACTAAAAATAAAAGATAATCCTCCAAATATTAGGAGGTCTCACCGAGACTTTGTAAACACTCGAAATCTTCAACAAAACGTCTACTGGTGATCCCTAAAACATGTATCTACATCATAAAAAGATATAGCGTGGAATGACATTAGTACTTGAAATGTACGATACGTAAGATGACTGAGTAGAACAATATGCTTCAAAAGTACTCAAGAAAGAATAAAGCTCAACTTGACATAAATATGATATGCAAGTCGAAAAAAAGTTTTCACCAATCAACAATATGCATATGCAACTCAGTAAAATAATGTATTTTTATTTTTAGGGGGTTTTTCTAACCAACAACCACCACTTATGAGGTAGTGATGATACACTGAACTATTATTGTTGCCACTTGCCACAACCATCCATTATCTTTCCAAAGTAAGGGACGAAATGTCAACTTATGGATCCATATAAAAAGTCCTTAGTGAGGCTAAGAAGTCGCCCAAATAAACAGTCACAATTTCATCCCATGTTGACTACGTAGTATATGAATTTTAGTTATTTTTACTCTTATCGAAACAAGTGCGTGCTAATACTCCTCCCAAAATATGTACTCATATCTTCATCTCATCTAGTCTCATTGAACTTTAATTAAAACATCAATCTCATTTGAAAACATCATCATCATCATCTTTCATCAAAAATATATTTTGAAAATCATTTACAGCGTCATCAAAATTGTTTCTCAAAACGTATTTAAACTCAATGCTAAATCTTCATTAAAACTCTTTAAACATGCATCATCAAATAAAACTTTGTTTTATGCATGAAAATCATCAACTCAACATCAAATAATGCATGAAAAAGTCATGATTATCAACTCAATTAGGGTTCATGGGAAAGTAACCACGAACAATAATTTCAATAATATGTGAGATAAAAATAATAACAATATCAATGCATAATTATATAAAACTCAATGAAAGAAGAATTAACAAATTGAAATTCAAAAATCGAATTTTGATTTAACTTAATACTCCATTAAAAAAAATTACGACGTTGAGCATGTGGAAAAACTCAATCCAACACTATGATAGTGTCACACCCCAAGAGGATACCCTAGGCATGAGCGGCACTCAGAAACCATTGCTGATCTCCGAGAGAACTGTCATTCATTCATCAACAGAAGACTTAATAAAATCAAGAAAATACTAATCATGTGGGCTCTTAATATCAATATCAATAGAAAGGATGACTCTCAAAAGCAGCTCAACATCAAAATCCAGTCATAACTTTATATAATAGAAAAATAGTTTGGAACAGACTCAAAAGAAAAAATTCTAATCTACTCCATCTACATCTATGAAGTCTCAAATCACTATCAAGATGGTGCTAATAACATGTTCATGACTATCTTAAAAAAAATACTCAACTCAAAGAATAAATAAATAAGTAAAGGAATTCCTCCTGATGCAAAGAAGTCTCACCAAAGCTCTAAAAATTGTAAAAGATCTTCAATGAGTCGCCTGCTGAGAATTTCTAACAACTATATTTGCTCATAAAAGGATGCAACATCAAATGGCATCAGTACATGAAATGTGCAATATGTAAAATAGCTGAAAAGTAAGGACATATATCAAGATACTCAACTCAATATCAATATGATATGTAAAGTTAAAAATAACAATACTTTCATCAGTTAAAAGTATGAATATGCAATATCATGAAAAATAGTATGTTTACTCAATAGAGAATTTTTCTAACAGACAACCATCACTTATGAGCTAGTGATGATACAAGAAGCGATATCGTTGCCACTTTCATCCAATACCTTTTTAGAATAAAGGACATCAACATCAATGAATCCAAACACAAAGTCCTCTTTTGAAAGAGATGCATGACTTTTATCCTATAATTGCTATTTAATTATGAAATTTGAGTCAATTATATTCTTACCAAGCTCGGTCCTCAATACTATTCCCAAAATATGTGTTCATATCATCATCTCATCTATTCTAATTTGACTTTAATTTAAAACATCAACTCACCTCAAAACTTCATCATCACCATCTTCATCTTTCATCAATCATCATGTTTAAAAAATATTTACAACTTCATCAAACATTTTGCTCAAAACATCATTTTAACCCAAAGCTCATTAAACATGCATTATCTCAATTTGAAAGTAAGTCTTTAATTTATGCATGAAAAATCATTTATCTCAAGGTCAATTTTTGCATAGAACACCATAAACATCAACTCAATTAGAACTTATGTGAATGAATGCATGAATTCACATCTCAATCATCTACTCAATTCGTGGACATCATCAATACATAATTTAATGTAAGAAACTAAAATTAGTATCAATCGACTCTAGAACTCATCTTAAAGATTGGAGTAAAACTCAACTCGAATTCAATTACGATGAATTTAGATACTGAGCATGCAGATAAGCTCAGTCTAATACTATGATAGGTTTACCTGAGATTCATAGCTTACAGTTGAAACTAGAAGAACATAAGTTGAATACTTGAACCCTAATCATTTTTTCTCTCTCCAATCCTTGCTCTCAAATAATTTAAGTGTTAATGAGAGAAAAGAGTCGTGGGATACTGATAATAAAGGACTCAAAGTAACTCCAAAACATCACGATTTTGACTACAAAAGGACATGAAACACAAAACAATCTCTCATTAAAATTGCTGAACTAAATACAAAATTTTATCTACGAATCGTGGTCTAGTCTATGTGACATAGAA
This sequence comes from Solanum virginianum, assembly GCA_000787875.1. NCBI lineage: Eukaryota > Viridiplantae > Streptophyta > Magnoliopsida > Solanales > Solanaceae > Solanum > Solanum virginianum. Next base: position 55,152 of record DF359790.1, read on the forward strand.
GATCCTTTTGTAGATGATTGAAAGATTTTGGGGCTGGGTCTATGACTAGACATCTTTGGATTGTCGACCCATTTGCAAGTTGTAGATAGGTTTCGTCCTGTCGAAGTTTGTCAATATTCAGAGACTATATTTTTGCTCAAAATCATGAGGCAAGAATTATGAGTTTTAGTCCTAAGTACGGATCGAAGATCCTTCTTGGACTTCAATGCAACACTTAGAAAATTTTTAGGATTTCAACCCTGGGGCTTTACGAAACCCTTAATAGGACTCGTAAAAATATCTATGGGTTGTGAACCCAACTCATAAACTCAACTGCAAAACTCAAACTTTTACTTAAGTGTCAAAGGTAACCATGAGGCCCATCTACGGACCGTAGAACCATTTACTAGTCGTAGAAGATCCTTCGTGGTCACTGATAGTGACATATTGTTCTTAGACTATTCTGGTACTTTTAAGTTCATACAAGGTAGGATAACTTAGAGGATATTATAGATAGCCTTACATACCTGGAAAGATCAAAACTTTACTTAGAATTAAAAAACCTTGATAGAATTGCTTGAAACATTATTTTTTCTCCTTTTGAATTTACTCTCAAAGTATCCTAAGTGATGATGGGGGTATGGATACTATTGGGTATTTATGTAGGTCTTATTTAAATCTCAAAATATTCAGAATTTGACTAAAAAAGGACAAGAAACGATAGATTTACCCTCAATAAAATTGACAATATGAACTACGAAAATTCATTTAGGGGTCATAATCCTATCTACAACTCATAGACTAATTTTCATGGTTTAATTTCCTAAAAAAAACAGATCTGGGTCAATAATCAACATTCTAGGAGTCATAGACCCATTCACGGGTCATACATTGGACTCATCGTGTCGATGGTAGTCAAGATTTAGATAGAGGCTATAATTTTGGGTCTTGAACTATGAAACATCAACTACGAGTCGTGTTTAAACTACGGATCGTAGACCCCGTTCATAGAACCCATTAACTCAATGAAGGGGTGGACTACAAGGCCTGATTTATGGCTCGTAGACCCAATTTCATGAAAAAAAAATAATCTACTTTTAGTATCTCATCTACAGACCCCAGCAGCGGCCTATTGAATCATTCACGAATTGTAAAGTCCCTCCATCGATTGAGTCCACAAAGTCTAAATTTTTTTAAGTGTCAGGTAGAATCACAAGACCTATCTTCGAGGTAGGACATTTTAGGGGGATGTTATACTTTCAAATAGGTAATTTTTATTTCAATAACTTAAATATTTTATGTTCAATTTTACTATCAAAATAAAAACATTTGACTTTCAAAAATTCAAATGGTACCACTTAAATGAGAAAGAAGCACTAGTTAATTGTTATGCATTTTTAATTACATCTATTGTTTAATTTAAACACCGAAGGAGGCATTTTCTATTTCCTCTATTCATTTTTGGTTGTCTCGATTTTTTTTTTGAGAGTCAAATGAATGAACTTTTAATATCTAATATTTTTAATTTAAAATTTCCAAATGATGCAACTTAACTCTGAAAATTAAATAAAATGACTCTTGAAAGCAATACGACAATTAAAAAGAATTGAAAGAGTAATTTTTCAATGTATTTGACTTCTCTGCCCTTAAAAGATTATATTTCCTATAAAGTAGGGTTTAATAAATGGATAATTTACGGAAAAAAAATTTCAAATATTAATTACTATTTCTATAAATCTATAAAATCCATGTTTTTCATTTTTACGCTTGATTCACTTGAATCTTTCTGCTAAAAAAGAAGAGACAGAGCTCTTCCCCCAATTTATCTTCTCTCTCTTTCATCGCTGCCATGGACTGTGACAAAAAATCATGGATTCAAGAAATTGTGGATCCTGCATTGGACGATAAATATGACTTGGAAAAACTGGAGATCCTACTAAAGTTAGCTTTGCAATGTTCGGAAGAAGACATAGATGCAAGACCTACATGTGTGAGGTGGTGGATAAAATGGTTCATCCAGAAAATTTTGAGTTAAAATTAGACATGTTAATGTATTTTCGAGCTCTTCTTCTTTCCTCTTCCATTTTCAACTTGAATTTGAAGTCCAAAATTCCTTTTAAACTTGAAGTTCACCCAGATCCACTTTGAACTTGAACTTGAAGTTCAAAGTTCACCTCAGACAACCATCTTCAAGTTCAAAATCACCCAGATCCAAAAATATCAAAAAAAAATCGAAGAAAAAAGCTCAGATATGGTGATTCGCTCAGATACGGTGATTCATGTGATATAAAATTGAGTCATATATGTTGCTGATTCATTCAGACTGTATGAGTTATTTTATTAGAAGAATATAGTGATTCATGTGTGTAGTATGTATCTTGTATGATGATTCATTTTAAAACTATGAGTTGTTCACAACTTTTTATAGTGATTCATTAAATATGGTGATTCATTTATGTATGAAATCGAATATATCTTGCATGGTAATTCATTTCAAAACTATTTGTTGTTCACAACTTTTTATGGTAATTCATTTATATATAAAACCGAGAGTATGTATCTTGTATGGTGATTTATTTCAAAACTATGAGTTGTTCACAACTTTTTATGGTGATTCATTAAATATGGTGATTCATTTATATATAAAATCGAGTTATATATGTTGTTGATTACTAGAACTATATGGATTGAATACAGTGATTCATAGAGACACTTTTTCTAGTTGTTATAGGTTGGTGATTCATTGGGGCTATTTAAGTTATTTCTAACTTATATCTCTATTTTTCATTGATTATTTCTTGATTTTAACTTCAAATTTAGGGATTTCAATTGAGGATGATACACTAATGAATCATATTAATGGGTTGATTCATTGAGACAATGGATCATACAATATGATTCATTGCAATAAAATAGTTTAACACATGGCTGATTCATCGCATTAGATATTGATTACAATGAATTATGATTTATGAATCATGTATGACACAGTGTTTTCGTAAAAATGGCCAGTGTATCCGCGTCTTTGACATTTTATGAGATTTTTGTAATTATGAAAAAGCTGAGGGTAAATTAAAATTTTTCCCCTCAATCTAGAATTTCTGTAAGATATACTTAATAAATTGGATTGGTCAATACTACTTCATAACTTAATGGCGATCCAACTTAGACCTTATTAAGATTTTAATATAATATTAGTAGGAAAAATTATGACACAACATAAATATATAAAACTTGATAGCGTATATACGTTTTGCTATGTTCCTGACAAATTGATTTTGTTCAAACAAAGTTTATATCTGATCAAATCTAAATAGAAAACTAACAATTGGCTTCTGCCACAGACCTAATAAAATTGTTTATGGTATAAATTTAATATAAACACACACAATGAAAATGGAGTAGGGCGTTTGGCAATCCAACGTGTAGTACACTGTCCTGTCTATCCTGTATAGATTAAAAATACTCCCTCAATTTCAAATTGTATGTAATAATTTATGATCGTACAAGCACCTGCTCAATTTTTTAACTAGATAAGAAGACCTTTGTCATCCAATAAAAAATACTTGTAAATTAGTAAAAGATCATTTTAGTTAACGACATATACATGTTTAATACCAAAAATTAATGATGAACAATAACTTATCAAGTAATTAACCCAATGAAACAAAGTAACTCTCCAGACATAATCTAGGCATGTACAAGTGCTTTCTAAATAAAGTGAAATAAGAAAAAACACAACTTCTGTCGGAGAGAGGTGGAGAAGTTGATGATGATTACTCGACGCTTTGTATGAGAAACTTCAAGTCAATCTGAAACAGATCTACACCCCAAAAAGGATATATGTAGTAAGAGTATATAATATCAATATATCACACGTATTGATAAATATCATTAGTCGACTGAGATTATGTAAACACATAATATAACAGAAGAATCACAAGTTTAACATGAAGTTCCTACACCACCACAAATCTATATTGCGCCAACTTTTTAAAAATATCAATAGGCGTGTGTCGGACCCTCAAAATATTATGTATTTTTTTGAAGAATCTATCATGGGTGCAGCAACATGTAATGACCTTAAAAGTTATTTTTGGCATTTTTGATAAAATTAGCATTTTACTCCTCATAATATAGTTGCCCCGAATCCTATTTGATTAATTTGGGAGTTGTTTTTTGAGAATTTTGTAAAAGTGAAATTTTTGCTAAAGAGTTGAGTGTTGAAGGCTTAAGTTGCTTAAATTTTGAATTTTGGAGTAATTTGGAGATTTAGATTTCAGAACGAAATTCTATCGAATTCATCAGTTCCAGAATGTGAAAATTGATCTAAAAAATTATCGCTACCAGATTTTGAGTTGAGGTCCGAAGTTAAAAATTGAGTTAAAGTTTGGCTTAGATTTGACTTTGGTCAATATTTTGAGTTCGAGTGCTCGGATTGGGTTTCTAATCATACCATTAATTATTTGCAAGAGGTGATTTTAGTTCTAAAATGAGTTTTGGTATAATTTTTGGATCTTCCAGTAGCATTTTGATATTTCTAGTGTCTTAAGTTAGTTTAGTTGCGATTCATAGAATTTTGGATCAAGAAGATCTCAGATTCAATTTTCAATGAGTCCGAAACATTAAATTTAGCAGGCAACATATTTGGTTTGTGTTCACCGAATTCCAAACGAGTCTGGAGGATCAAATTTCATGTTTTATGACTTAATGTAATTATTGATATCAGGTGCTTGAATTATACTTCACGTTCGCGGACCCCACCCTCCACGCTTATTATCCAGCTCACCTCATTGGTGGAGTCTAGGCCACATTCACGGAGGATCAATTAATTTGACCTCTGCATTCTCAGAGGCTAGTTGACCTTGATCGTCTGTATTCGCAGAGGGTATTTTTTCTTGATTAGTAGATTTTTTTAAGCGCTGAAAATTAGTTTTTTCTATCTTTTTTATTTTAACATTTCAAGCTCCATTCGGACGATTCTCACTTGATTTTTCGAAAGGAATTCGCTATTTAAGTTATTTCTAACTTATATCTCTATTTTTCATTGATTATTTCTTGATTTTAACTTCAAATTTAGGGATTTCAATTGAAAAAGTTAGAGATTTTTAATGAACTTGAATTTTTGACAAAATTGGTGATTATAGGCTCATTTTTGAAATAATTTTCTCCATTAGTTTTCTAAAACTTTAAGGAATATTTTTTATGCAAAAATTTTCAAACTTCAATCTCATTTTTTGGTATTGAATTTTTAAACCGTTTTATCCTTTTTTCTCAAATTTCATGATTTTGGTGTCTTTAGCTTTGAAATTTGATTGTGAACCATTATTTGACTAGATTTTGGTGCTTTGAAATATATTTGAAAGGGAAAAGCTTCGTATTCCTTTTCGTATGTTTGGGATGTATTGGGGGAGTGATTTGGGTGTATACTTCATGAAATTGATTAATTACTGAGATATAGTAATTATATGACTATGTGAAATGAAAATGAGAAATTGCCCAAGTATTATGAATCATTATTAATGAATGTTGAGATATATGGCTTTGCATTGTGAATTTCATTTCTTACCTACTCATTCTTTATGCATATGCTTATTTGCATTGGATTGTGAAAAATGATAAGAGAAAGATGTAGGTATTTGGGGTCGAGATCTTTACTGGCTGGTGTTATTTGTCGAGGTCTCTTCCGATAGTTGATGTCTCTTTCGGTGGATACATGATCTATGTGAGATCCCATGAGTTCTGGTCTAAGGTGATCACTGAATCTTTATCGTAAGATAGACATGCATCACAATTACTTGATATTACATTTCACCATCTGGAATTTCATTCACTTATTTTCATCGTGAGTACCTTCTTTGAGCTATTCGTAAATGGATAAACCCTTGCTAGTTGCTACTTGTTGGCTAAGACTTATTGAAACTATTGCGCTACTTGGAATGTGTATATATGTATATATTGTATATTGACTTTCTTGTGTGCAGGACTGTAGTTGTAGAGGTATGTAGTTGGGATAGGACTACTCGTATTTTTCATTATTTAGGGATTAAAATTCATTTGACGGGTACTATGTTATTGAATACTCACCTTTTACTTCTACACTTGTGAAGATATTGAGCTTGGTACTTCATGATCTCTTTATTTTCAATCTTGTATCGAACTTCTAGATACTCGAGAGATAGCACGCAACTTTTCACAAACTATTACTCAAATCATTAAATCAATAATTCTCTATTAACAAATCAATAACTTTGTCAATTTAAATTATTAATTTCGATTCAATTTTATATGGTCTATAGTATTAGCTAGAATGAAAACTTTATTTAGGGCTAGTGGTCAATAGCACTACACATGCTTGTTTTCATTTGATCCATTAACAAAAGCGTATGCGGTGTCTCAACAGCAACTATGTGGTCCACTTCCAGTCTAATTAAGGTCACATCCTTACAACAAAATATTTTCTTTTTCCGTCTCCCTTTTTCTTCGTTTCTTTTATTTATACTTTGGTTGATCAATTTTAATTTGATATAAAATTTAAGAAAATATAAAAAATTTAAATTCTTTAGTCCTAAATCAAAAAGGTATATAAAGTATATTAAAATATTATTTAATTTTTAAATTTTTAAATATATCATATAAAAAATTATTAAGAATTATTAAAAAATTTAAAAATATTAAAATAAATAAATTAAAATAGAGAAAAGTACGATTTTATTAGAGATGATTCACGTACTTAATTGGAAAAGTTTATTAATTATGTGACTCCCCCTATCGACATTAATTATAATTAATGTAAGTTGCGTGAAAGATATTGTTAACGAATTGAATGGAGGAAATATGTAGTGTAATTTATCTCTTACAAAATATAAAAGTTTAATAAATAAATATGAAAAAAATTTCAAACATTCACCTTGAACTTTGAACAATTCAAATATTTTAAACATGAAAAAACCTCAAATATTCAATTAATTTGGAATGGAGGGATTAATATTTCTTTCATTATATACTACTCCCTACATTTCTTTTTAGTTATTATGTTAGTTTTTTCAAAAATTAATTTAATTAAATTTTAAAATTAAATTAAATTATATTAATTTAATATTTTTAAATAAAAAATTAAATGTAACAACTATACAAATTTATAATTTTTTAATACTAATATGATTAAAAATACGTAATTGTTAAAAGAGTTTTCAGAAACAATAGTGAATGTTGCTAACATTTCAGCTCTTGAATATCAATCACTATAAGCATTTAATCAAAAGATGTGAAGCAATTCAATTTATTACACCTGTCCACTACAGATATCACATTCTTATCCCCCTTCATTAGGATCTATTTGGAAACTTATTCCAATGGGAATATTAGGTGGCAATTCATAATGTCATAATTCATATGCATGAGGAAAATAGCTAACTGATAATACTATGGAAATATATATATATTAAATTTTAAATATATTTAATAAAATTTTTAATTTTTTTACTTATTAGATAATTAAATTAATTATATAAAATAAATTATTTTTTAAATTATATATATTAGTTTCAATTGAGATATATATATATATATATATATATTTGTGATTTTATAATTTATTAAGACTATAATATATATAATTTAAAAAATAACATATTTTAAATAATTAACTTATCTATTAATATCAATCACTTAAAAGTACACATAAATATTTCTTTTTTGCAAAATCTAAACTGAAAGTATCTATTGAAGATAATTTATCATGTGTTTAGGTGCCAATATGAACAAACAATAGTTTAAGTGTTTGAATAAAAACTGCAGATAAAAAGAAAGTTATTGATGTGTTAAGTCTTAATATCAATATAACAACCTGTCATGCATTTTGGGTATTAGAATTTCTTTCCCCTACATCACTCTTTCCATCGGTTTTTTATAATATAAATTATAAAAAATAAAATAAGAGTTAATCAAAGCCTACTCTAGTTAAATTTAGAATCGAGATTTTAAGTTTTTATAAATTTGAAGGGATCCCAAAATACTCAAAAGTGATTCATACCCTTAAATTACATACGAGTTAAATTGAAGATTTAAAATTGACCATGAATATATACAACCTAAGTAATCACGGGATTCGTATTATGAAACAAACTAAGTGAGGCAATCGAGAAGTATATATACAATCAATCTTGGTGCAAGTTATTTATCCTTCATAGTCATGAGTTAGGATGTATGTAATTGTTAAAATCACCAGAAGGAGGATTTATCACGATTGTGTACTAGATATGGATAACACATTTCAATCGAGAAGAATGAGGCTCACGATGTAAGACAAGCGATCGCAAGGTGGGGCCCTATGATCACGAAGAAGAGTGCCCGAGAGACTTAGTATTTCCTCACATCGAAATTTGACATTTTAAAACACATTTTAAACTCTAGATCTTAAACTAAAAAAAATTAAAGCAACTTGTCGTTTTGAGAAATTAGAATGAAGAAATGTGAGTTTTGGATAAACTCACAGTAAATTAGCAAGAGAGAAGAATGAGAAAAAGAAGAATGATCATTGTAAGAAGAATAGTTTCAATCATAATACTGTAAAATTGTATTGTATCTGTGTGAACTTTGTCCTTTATATACAGGTCATGCTTAACAACTTAACTAACTGCCTAACTACTTAGTTTATAACATGACCAAGTCTTTGATGAACTAAATAAACATTTAACTTCTCAGTAAATTAGTTTATAACATGACCAAGTCTTTGATGAACTAAATAAACATTTAACTTCTCAATAAATTCACTATCATGACAGGAATGAGTAGCATTTAAAATGACATCTTCTTTAGCTATATTGCTTGATAGAATGTATAATCCCCATATTCTTTACCAATCATCCTGACTTTCCCACTGAAGAGATCCCGAAACAAACAAAAGTTAGGAAAAAAGGAAGCTGAACAATTCAACTCTTTGATTAGTTTTGCTACAGAAAGCAAATTGAACTTGAATTGTGGAATATAAAAGGCTCCAGTTATTGTATTTTTCTCATCCAAGGAACTTGATCCCAGATAAGTAACTAAAGCTATGTCACCATTTGGAAGATATACTTCCTTTAGATTATCCAATTTAGACATTGAGTTAGCATCTAGCAGGCTTAAATCAGCTACCATGTGATTGTTAGCATCTGTATCTATTATCCAATTTGAATGTGTCTTATGTCTAGTTAAGATAATGTTCACAACTGCCACATTTGCATAATGTGGGACTTTTGACTTTTTGTTCAGGAATTGCAACACTTGATTATACTGCTCTCTGGTCAAAGTGCAAGAGTCCAATTGATTTTGCTGAGACTTGGCCTCTGAGCACTGACCTGGACCAGACATTTGTCCAGAAATTGTTGTCCCATGATTGATAGACTCTTGACTCAATTGTATTGGATCAACAAATTTCATGGAATTATTTGTCTCAGTCACCTATAGGCAGGATTGCTTCTTCCTTTCTTCTTGAATTTGTAGTCTTGAGGATAACCAATAATTTTATAACAGTTTTCTCTTATATGCCCTATGATTTTATTTGAAATCACAGAAAATATTCTGACTCTATTTGAATTTTTGTTGATTTTCACCTGCTCTTGAATACATTACCGCATAAAAAATTTGCACATTCTACAAATTTACTGGACCAGCACCTAACAAACCAGTGTTAACCGCAACAGACTTTTGACTCTCATCACTAAGAATCATGGAATAGGCTAGATTAACAGTAGGTACATGATTCATTATTAAAATTTGATTTCTTGCTTGCATGTATGGCTCATTCAATCCCATGAGAAACTGAAACAACTTCAGTTTCTAAAGTTGTAGAATGTATTCCTTTGACCTTTCACATGCACATCCAGGAGCTGAGACTAAAGCTTTAAACTCTTCCCATAACCCCTTGAGTTTTGAGTAGTACATTGACACAAAACTTATGCTCTGACTCAGAGTAACAATTTCTTTATGCAGATTAAACATTCTTGATTCATTTATTTTGTTAAATCTTTCATACAGATCATCGCATACTACTTTAGCACTCGGGGCATACTTTATGCCTCCCAACAAATTTTTAGACACAGAATTCATTATCCATGAACAATAGTTGCATTAACTCTTTCCCAATTACCCCTTAAGCCTAGAATTCTTACATGAACCATCAACAATCCCCAATTTGTTCCTACCTAATAGTGCAATTTTCATGGACTTATATCAGACAGAATAATTCTTGACACCAGCTAATTGAAACGAGATGATTTGAATTCCACTTACATCCGATGCATGCAAGAACAAGAGATGATCATGGTCAATTCCAGCTATAGTTAAAGAGACTCCATAGTTATTAGGCTGGGCTTCTATAGTGTTTGTCGCCATTACAACTTTCTTGTATTTAGCCTTGAGAAACTTGCGCAAGAACCAGAATCAAGCACTGTGTGCTGCTTACTGCTCTGATATAATGTCTTTTGGAAAAATTAGAATGAAGAAATGTGAGTTTTGGATAAACTCACAGTAGATTAGCAAGAGAGAAGAATGAGAAAAGGAAGAATGATCTTTGTAAGAAGAGTAGTTTCAATCATAAAATTATAAAAATGTATTGTATCTGTGTAAACTTTGTCCTTTATATACAGGTCATGCTTAAGAACATAACTATCATATTAACTACTTAACTAATTGTCTAACTACTTAATTAACAGCTGGCCACCAGTTAATTTATCCTTGATATCAACACAATTTTTGAGATTCATCAATAGGATAAGAACTTAACTCTTATTTCAGGGTTTATTCTTGATTTCATGTGTTTATTAACATTAAATTTTATGATATGAATTGAAAAGTTGGAGATTTTATTCAAAACTTAAAATAATGAAAATTGGGAATTTTGAGATCTTTGGGTTGTGAATAATTTAATTTTGAAAGAGAATTTCAATTTTTGGAGGCCTCAATATTGACTTTTAAATGCGGCTTTTTATATATCAATATAAGCACTTCTTTCATTCATTTTTACTTGTTACTGTTTCAGTTATCAAGGTCAAATTATATGAACTTTGATCAATATTTTAGGATGTATCTTTTCATCATATTAATATGAGAAGGATTGCAACTTATAACATTTTTCTTATAGTTTTGAACCATCTAAATTTTAGATTTCAAATATTAAATTTAGCTATTTCAATTTAGTTTTGCAGTTTAGCCAAGTTAACCTTTAAAAGCGAAACAGTGACGAGTAAAAGTGACCCGAGGGAGCATTCATTTAGAGGCATTAAGGGCGGTAAAGTAATTTTGTGAATTTGCAACATTTTGAATTGAGGTAAATTAAGATTTGACTCTGTGCAGATTCAGATCCATATATTAGTGAAGTAAATTAAGAGAGATTTATTATTATTATTATTATTAAATAATTATACAAAGTAATAATAGTCAAATTTAAATTTTAAAAATATAATTAATAAAGATAATTTAATAAAATAAATTGTTAATAAGTAATATTTTACTAATAGTAGATAAAATGGAACCAAAGGAACAATATTGGTGATCTAGACAACTTTTTTTACATTCATAAATTGTTGCTGGGACAAAAAAAGATTAAATATATATGAAGCACAAGTGCGTCATGTTTAAAAATATATAAAATAAACTACTTCGCTCTTGCATTATATAAAATAAAAACTACTTCACTCTTGCATTATGAGATTAGAAAGGAAGTGTTTATAGGGTGTTAAGGTCAATTATCTCACACCAATACTAAATGATTTTACACATACATTAATTAAGAATTTTGGGTAGCTTAAAGAAAACAGTGTGTTCGATGATATTTATACTCAAAATGAATTCAACACGCAATATCAGTGCGTATATAATTGTGTGACGTTAAGCAAAGCATCTTTAGGTAAAGTAAACTAAGCTAATAACTGTTAGGTGTATTATACTAATCTTGAAGGGATTAGTATCTAATCATTGAGAAACATAAGACAGAAAAGTGGTTAGTACTTTGTATTTGTGGATAAGTTTGTTGAGAAAACAAGCAAAAGACCACATTGTTTTGTTGTCATGTCCAACTTTCACTCATTCTAAGCAGATATACTCCATAGTTTTCAAAAATTTAATATAGTTTTCAAAATTTAAAATTTAAATCTAAATTATTATCGAGTTAATTTAATTCAATTTAACTTAAAAAAATAATCAAATTGACTCATAAAATGAAATGTGGTAAAGTAAATAATGAACCATGGAAATATTTATATAGGATATTTTGTTCCTAATTTTAAAAGTTGATCAAATGACCAAATACTCTTACGACTATTGTTAGACACAATTCTAATATTTGTTCGTATGGAATATTTATTTGACCTCAATCAAAATAAAAGATTTTTATCTAACATTTAAATAACTTTGAACATTTTAATCCATGATTTAAAATTTTCAATTGACACAATGAGAAAAACCTTTTTAAGTCATGATCTGACAGTTTGTCATATGATCTGGTCCCCCTCTTGATATCATTTTACGATGAAATACAGACCAACTAGGCTAATATCTAATTAAGTAAACAATAAAATCTAATGTTATTTTTGGAAAAATAATATAACTAGGCAAACATATGATATGTACTTACATTATACAACTATAGTTTGAAAAAATATTACAATTTATAGTTATAGTTAGAATTTTTGTTGTTATTTTCTCTCTCCTCTCTTCCTCTCTCTCTCTCTCTGTCTCTCTCTCTCGCCTCTCTCCTCTCTATGCAATTTCTTGCCAGATATGTACAATTACATATGTATACCAACTGCATGTATACAATTATGTTGACAGATATACATAGTCAATTCGACAGATATACATATAGAATTCGCCCCTCCCCACTCCCTACCCTCTCTCGCTCACCTCCCTCCTCCCTCCCTCGATCTCGCTCGCCTCTCTCCACCCTCTCCCAATCTCGCTTGCCAGATATACAAATACATATGTATATTAGCTACACATATATAATTATTTTGACATATATATATTGACAAATATACATATACAATTCGCCTCTCTCCTCCCTCTCTCAATCTCGCTCACCTCTCTCCTCCTCTACAAGTCACATAGACGAGGTTTATACAGTGTAATTATGTAATATTAAGTTCCAAGCCTAATGTCACAAACTTAAAACTTTCGCTAAAACTCCTGTGTGAGACTTGTCAATTTGCTCACTAATCTTTCGCGATCTTCCAAATACAAGTAAGCATTCTCAACTTGACCGCTAAGGATAAGCTAGATTAAGAAGACAAAAGAGCTTTGAGAAAGAGGACTTGTATTGCACTTACGGAAGATTGCTTACAATTTCTAGATGTCTTCCCAAATGAATGACCCCTCCCTACTTGGAGTGAAAGTGTAATTAATATTTACATAAAAGTCCCTCACTATTTACACTTTAGTTCTTTTTCTAGAATACTCCAAACAAACCTAGAGAATTCGAAGGACTTCAAGACTTATCTACACGATTCAAGAGTCTTCCATAAATCATTCAAAGACTCTAGGTTCTTCCCCTTTCTGGATGGCCAGGTGGCGAGCTGTCACACTCTCCCCCATCTGATGTTTTGATGTCTTCGATGCAATGCTGTAGTAGGAACTCCTGGACTCTCCTTGAACTCCCAGTCTCCACCTTTGGACTGCCACAAATTTCTTTGTCGTCCCTGCATTGTCTCCTTTGGAGTTTGCTCTTTTCAGCACCCAAGGAACACTATTGCAGTTGGTCGTCCTTGTTTCTACTTGGCTAGGGGTGTGTATCGATCAGTTTGATTCAATTTTATAAATTATCGATTTGATATCGATTTTCAATTTTTAAATATACTAAACCAATAAGAAATCAATAAAATAATTTTGAACGATTTTCAATTATCAGATTTAAGTCCTTCACGATTTGGTTTTTTATTTACCCAATAAGAATGATAATGATAATCTACATTAATAAAAGACAGATAGAGTATGAAGACTATGTTTACAAACTTGCAAAATTTATAATTAGTTAATTAGAAACTAAAATACTAAAGTGGATAGCTAATCACTTAAGTACTATAAAGATTAAAATATGTAAATTAAAGTATTGCTATAGTGTCTTATTACTATTAATTACTAATATTTAATATTTACAAAGGGATAAAATGATAAACTATTATAATCTTATTGGGTTATCGATTTACTCAAAAGCCTAATAGTGAAAATTGATATCGAGCCGATAATTCAATAATTTTTTTTAAAAAACTATTAAAAATTTAATAACCTAATAACCCAATAACAATAAACCAATAACATTTTTCTCGGTTCAGTTTATCGCTTATTCAATTTTTGCACACCCCTACGCTTGGCCTCCTTCGTCAATTTTTTCTTTGACGACCTTTCCTCTTAGCGAGCTTGGAACACGATAATGGCTGCCCTTCCTTAATCACCTTCACAAGCTGCAAGGACTATGGTTAAGCTTGTCTATCTGACTTGGGCACCTTGACTAAGGGTACCATGCAAGAACCTCCTTGCTTTATGACTATAAGATGTTGGAGGTAGGAATTGATCACTACGTGACACCTTTTGAAAAATTCCTGCCCAAGAATTATGTCAAAGAGATCTATTAAAGTGAAATGAAAGTTTGTCTTACCGTGCTGCTTGCCCAACATTATGTCGACTCCCTGAGTAACTCCTCATACAGGAGTCATTGGTGCATTAACCGTCCTGAGTGGCGCATTGCTTGAGCTATTATTCAACCCTAACTTCATTGACGTAGAATTAGTCAATGATGTTGGCCTCTGCGCCTGTGTCGACTATGACACAAGCAGGTTATCCATTAGTCGTGATATTCAGGTATTACGCACTGTATTCCTTTGGCTTCTCAGGTTACTGCGTGACAACTCCACATAGCCCGATCATGCCTACCCGTGCTATGCCCGATCTTTCCCCTGGTTCCTGTTCTTGTGCCTTATGCTCCTTCCGTTCCTGAAGTTTGTTAGAACCCACATTTTGGTATGTTGGATTAATTATGAGCCAAGAACCC
>DF359789.1:10687-20695 GCA_000787875.1 Solanum virginianum
CAGAACTTCAATCGAGAAGGGGCATACAGAGATAATAGGGGTGGATACTATGAAGAGAAAGAGTGTCAGACACAGAATAAGGGAGAAGAGAAGGCTATAAAAGCAGTCCTTATGTGCCACCACGCAATCGTGATATCGGATCAAGCAGTTCAAGGATTAAAGAAATGTTTGATAAATTGTTAAAGAGGGCGGATCACTATGGTGAGAGTTTGACATCCCCTATTTCAAGCATAAACCAGAAAATAGAGTCTCATTCCGTGGCAATCAAGCAACTTGAACAACAATTTGAACAAATGTCTTCATAGTTGAACCAACGCCAGAAGGGCACCTTATCAAGCAACATAGTTCAAAAGCCTAAAAATGAAGGGTATTACATGGTAGTGATGACGAGGAGTGGAAAGAGCACAATAGATCCCTCTATGCAAATGGTGAAGAACGGGAACCACAAGAAGAAAATGAATGAAGGAACCCAAGCATTCAACATAGAAGAGAAATCTAAGAAGTATAAAACCTTTCCTAGGCCTCCTCTTTCTTTCCCTCAAAGGTTTAGAAAGAGAAAGGAGGAAGATAAGTTTGAAAGTTTTTGGCAATGCTAAAAAAATTATCAGTAGACCTTCTTTTAGTTGAGGCCCTTGAAAGGATGCCAGGACATGCTAAATGGATGAAGGATCTAGTAAAAAAAGAAGCTAAAAGTAAGTCAAGACCTCTCCAGAGATGTTTAATATTGTAGTGCCATCACTACAAAGTCATTGGTGCAAAAGCGCGAAGACCTAGGTGCATTCACCATACCATGCACTGTAGGAGAACTAGCGTTTCCTAAAGTACTATGTGATTTGGGAGCTAGCATCAATTTAATGCCTCTATCCATATTCAGAAAGCTTTGTTCAGGAAGCCTTGTCCCTACAAAGATGCAGTTGTTGATGGCAGACAGAACAGTCAGCCTGTGGGGATTTTGTATGATATACTAGTAAAGGTAGACAAATTTATTATAGATTATGTTGTATTTGACTATGAGGTTAATTTTACAGTTTCTATCATTTTGGAAAGACCCTTCTTAGCCACACAATGAGCATTAGTAGATATGGAGAAGCGTCTACTCACTTTCAGGCTTGGCGAGGAGGCAGTGGTGTTTCAAGTAGGTCAGCAGGATAAGAAGAGTTTAGAGTTCCAAGTCATCTCAATGATTTCATCTGATGAGGATGATGAAGCCAAAATTCCTATAGAATTGAGGCTTGGTGTTGATCCTTTCGCAGCCTTGTTGATAAACTTTGAGGGTGACAACATTCCTAATTATGAGGAAATGGTAAATGCTCTTGGAGTGTCATTTGGGCAAAGGCGGCAAGCAAGTTTGGAGTTGGATTTATGCAATAGGGAGATACCACCTACAAAGCCATCTGTAGAAGTGGCACCAGAGTTAGAGTTACAGGCATTACCAGTGCATCTAAAATATGCATACTTGGGAGAGAATAGTACACTACTCGTCATTGTTGCAGCAGATTTAAGTGAAGCTCAAACAGATGCCCTAGTCTCAGTTCTCAAGAAGTATAACTGAGCCATTGGATGGACAATTGCAGACATCATCGGTATTTCTGCTAGATATGCTCTCATAAAATTTAGTTAGTCAAAGATTACAAGCCGAGTATTGAACATCAAAGGCGGTTGAACCCCCAATGCAAGAGGTTGTGAAGAAAGAGATCATTAAGTGGCTAGATGCAGAAGTAATCTACTCGATTGCTAACAGTGAGTGGGTAAGTCCAGTGCAGTGTATTCTAAAAAAAGGCAGTATCATAGTGGTGCCTAACATAAAGAATAAGTTGACCCCCATAAGACCAGTCATCGGATGGAGAGTGCATGGATTATAGAAAATTAAATGCTTCCACTGAGAAGGACCACTTTCCTATGCCCTTCATGGATCAGATGCTCGACAGACTGGCAGAAAAGGAATGGTATTGTTTCCTTGATGGGTACTTTAGTTACAATCAAATTGTTATTGCGCCTGAGGATCAGGAGAAGAAAACGTTCAGATGTCCACATGGTACTTTTCCATTTAAAAGAAAGCCCTTTGGACTCTGCAACACTCCAGCCACATTTCAGAGATGCATGTTGTCTATCTTTTCAGGCATGGTTGAAAGCACTATTGAGGTGTTCATGGATGACTTTAGTATCATTGGCCAGTCTTTTGAAAATTATCTTTTGCATTTGCGTGATATGTTGCACAGATGTGTTGAGAGTCACTTGGTGCTAAACTAGGAGAAATGTCATTTTATGGTCAAAGAGGGGATCGTACTTAGTCATAGAATTTCGGGCAAGGGAATTGAGGTGGATAAAGCATTATTGTAGCTCCAGATTGGTCACAACCATTTGAGCTGATGTGTGATACAAGTGGAGTGGCACTCGACATGGTGTTGGGGCAACAAAGAGAAAGAGTCTTACACCCGATCTATTATGCTAGAAAAGCACTAAATGTGACACAAAATAATTACACCGTGACCGAGCAAGAATTGCTTGTATTGGTGTTTGCATTTGAAAATTTTCGTTCATACTTATTGGGAGCTAAAGTGATTGTGCATACAGACCATGCGGCGCTCAAATATTTGATGGCAAAGAAGGATGCAAAGCTAAGATTGATTAGGTGGGTACTTCTCTTGCAGAAATTCAATTTTGACGTGATTGATAGAAAAAGGTCAGAAAACTAGGTGGTTGATCACCTTTCTAGATTGGAAGATGAGGCTATGGTGAAATTTGATGATGGGTTGGACATAAATGACTCATTCCCTAATGAAAGAATTCTAGCAACATCATATAATCTTATAACATGGTTTGCAGACTATGCTAACTATTTGGTGAGTGATATAGCACCCCATAATTTAAATAGCCATCAATGTCACAAGTTTATGCATAATGTAAAGAAGTTCTTCTCAGATGGCCCATATTTATTTTGTATCTATGCTGATGGAATCATCCGTAGATGTGTACCAGAAGTAGAGATGATGAGCATTCTTGAAGCCTGTCACTCTTCATTGGTGGGTGGCCATCATAGTGGAGTTCGAACTGCTTACAAGGTGTTGCAGTGTGGCTGCTATTGGCCATTGATTCATCAGGACGCACATGACTATGTAAAGTTGTGTGATAGATGTCAAAGGGAGGGCAGAGTTTCCTGAAGGCACGAACTTCCCCTGAATCCTATTTTGGTCATCAAACTGTTTGATGTTTGGGGCATTGATTTTATGGGACTATTTATTAGTCACATGGTAACAAGTATATTCTGGTTGCAGTTGATTATGTCTCCAAGTGGGTGGAGGTCATAGTTCTATCAAATAATGAGGATAAGAGTGTTACAAGATTTCTTCGAAAAAGTATTTTTTTTTCCAGGTTTGGTTTACCTCGGGCAATTATTAGTGATAAAGGTTCTCATTTCTGCAACCGACTGTTCAAAACCTTTCTTGAAAGATATGGTGTGAAGCATAGTGTGGCAACCCCATATCATCCCCAAACTAGCGAGCAAGTAGAAGTATCGAATAGGGAAATAAAGCAAATCTTATCCAAAATAGTGAATATGCATTATATTGATTGGTCAAGGAGGTTGAATGATGCTTTATAGACCTATCAGACTGCCTTCAAAACTCCCATCAGAATGTCTCCTTAACTGGTATTTGGAAAGGCCTGCCACTTGCCTGTTGAACTTGAACACAAAGCATTGTGGGCATTAAAGAAACTTAATCTAGATTGGCATGAAGCTGCAACCTCTAGGTTAATGCAAGTAAATGAACTTGATGAGTTTAGACTGCGAGCCTATGAGAGCTTCGCTTTATACAAACAATGAATGAAGGTTCAGCATGATCACAGAATTGAAGATCGCCAGTTTGCTCTGGGAGACATGGTGTTTCTTTACAACTCAAGGATAAGGTGGTTTCTTGGAAAACTCAAATCTAAATGGATGGGGCATTTCAGAGTTGTGCGTATTTTTAGCCATGGTACTATCAACATAGAGAGTAGGGATGGAAAAGCTTTCAAAGTCAATGGACAAAGGGTAAAAAGGTATATGGGTGACTTAACAGAGGTCAAAACAGTAGAAGATTGGGACTTTGAAGAGGCATGAATGCAAAAGCTTCTTATCGTGCCGTGACATTAAACCAAGCACTTCCTGGGAGGCAACCCAAGGTACGCCCCTTGTATTTTCTTGCTTTGTCTTTACTTTGAGGACAAAGTATCATCTTTTGGTGGGGTGGTCAAAGTTATCCGTAAACGATGAGTGTTCGCCCTTGGTCTACGCGGATCAGGGGAATTTTGTGATGAATATGGGAGTTGGAATTTTTCCAGAATTGAAGACACTCCCCGAGCATACTCTTGACTCGACCTACCGCATAGCATAGGGAGCGTCAACAATAATACTGGTATTGCAACATCTGGAGGACTGGTCAGGGATGCTCAGGCAAACTGGGTTTGTGGACTAGACGGCGGCCTCATTAAGGGCCTGACGTCAATTCCAAGCTGCTGTAGTCGTTACATACTAGCAGTCTCATCTTCTTCTTATTCCTGGTATGAGACTCCCTATAATTAGAAAGCATGAAAGACATAGTAGACATCGTAATGACTCTTCGAATTCGGTTATGCGTGCCTCCGGTGGCCTCTTTCTTCCTGCTATTAGTATCTCCACTCTCAGAAGTCAATCTATATAGGTTGGTGGGATAGTTGAAGTTATGGATTAAGGTGAAGTCTGAGTAGCCTTAAGTCCATAACTTCCCCTATTTTTTATCCCAAGGTTTTCTTGTCATGTTTCTACGTGTGTGTTGTGAGCTTATTTTGATACATTCATGTATCATTGTATGGACTCAGAACTTGCCCTAGTACTCTAAGATTGGTTTGGTGAATTGGTTGATTTTGAAGTGATCTTAGGCGTTTGTTCTGATAGTAAGCGCATTTTTGCCTAAATGACCTACCAAATGAACTAGTGAATCCCTTGTTCCAAATGTTTAAGCTTCTCATATACTCATATTTTTTCTTGATACCTTGCTAACCTCACCTCGTTTGATGAAATACCCTGATATTAGCCCTGATCAATCCTTGAGCATGTGAACCTTAATTGAGGCTAAAAGCCTAAGTTGAGAGTGGCTACATCGGTGGCCCTGCTTTGAGGCATAGATATTGTGTACTTCACTTTAGGCTAAAAGCCTGAGTTGAGGGTGGCCCTTATTATGGTAAAGTAACAAAAATGAGGTAGTTAGTTGAGGTGAAAAGAGAGAAAATGAATAATCATGAGTCGGGTGAAGAAAAACAAAGGAAAGAGAGAAAATGAATAATCATGAGTTGAAGAAAAATAAAGAAAAGAGTGCCTTAAGTTGAAAAAACAAATTAGCAAAAATGAGTTCAAAATGAAGGCACAGCTGAAAAATGAAAGAATAAGCCAGGGAAAAGTTTGAAAAAGGAGAAATAAGGGAGGAGTTGGTGAAAGGGTTGGAGTATGAAAGCAAAAAGTGTTGGTAAACTTGGTTCAAGGATAGCTTTTAGTCACAATATGCCCAAAATACCATACCAAAGCCCCCTGAGCCCATGTTACAAGCCAATAAGTCCTAAAGTGATCCAAATCCACTTTTGAACTAAACTAAAAAATGAGTATAGGGGCAAGCTTATGGTGTTAGTCATTGTACATGAATTTCAATTGTGAGAGTGAGAATGCTTCCTCAGTCCTTAATTTCTGAATCTGCTTGAGTAAGTATGAGGGACTTCTTTTTAGTGAGGGCATTTGCACTACTTGATTAGCATATGTCTATGCCAGTGAATGTGGAAGGTTAATGCTCCTTAGCTTATCAAAGTTGGATTGTTAGGTACCTCATGATGTTCTTGTTTTCTCATAACTTTGCAACTCTATTTTGAAAGTAGTAGTTGGGTACCTGAATCAAATTAGTTGTTGCATATACCATTGATATAGTTGTTATGTATTTCTCTTTGTCTTCGTAAATTGAGTCGTCGCTTGAGGACAAGCAATAATTCTAAGTTGAGGGTATTGATGTGCTGTCAAATTACAGCACATTTGATACCTAAAACAAAGGATTTTGTGAGTTCTTAAAGCGAATTTTTAGTATTTTGATGTGTTTTTATGTTAATATTGTAGAAAAGTTAGGTTGGCATGATTTTGAAGTAAAGGATTTTGTGAGTTCTTAAAGTGACTTTTTAGTATTTTGATGTGTATTTGTGTTAATCTTGCAAAAAAGTTAGGTTGGCCTGATTTTGAAGAAAAGTTGCAGATTTTGCTGAAGTATAGGCCATACGAGCTTTTCTACGAGTCGCAGCTCACGCTACGAGTCATAGGGTGGTGTCTTAGCAGGAATCAGAGACCAAAAATCAGAAATCTACCAAGTGAAGGTCACTCCTACAAGCCCCAGCCTATGAGTCATAAAACACACTATGACTCGTATAGGTGGAGTCGTAGCGAGAATCAGAGAGCCAAAATGTTGGACCAAAAAAATTGAAGACCAAGACTACGAGATCAATATATGAGTCATAGCCCAAGCAATGACTCGTACCTATGGGTCATACCAGTTCAGTCCAAGATACTAAGATCCTGATACAAGATTTTGACTACAACTCAAACGTTCTCCTACGAGTCGTAACTTCAAAACTTATCAGATGCCAGCTATCCTTTCTGCATAAATTTTAGGGTTATTTTGTAAACACTATAAATAATTTAAGTTAGGTTATTTTGAGGGAGTTTGACCAGAGACATTACTCAAGGATATTTTTTTGAAGCTATTCTTAAGTTTTAGAGTAGATTATTTGTTCTTTCTTGAAAGACTCATTTTGGGAAATTGCAAACCTTGTTTTGTACATATTATGGATCAATCAAGCTTGTGGGTTTGTAACTTCTGGTGTTTATTTCCTTCATTGTTATTGGTGAAACTCTCAACTATGTCTCTTATTTGCATTTGTGTGTGTCTTATCTTAGCCATGAGTAGCTAAGCACCCACAACTTGGGGTTGTGGGAACCATAGGTAGTTGACTTGAGATGACCCAGGTTTTGTGCATATTTATGATTGGGGTTTTGCATGTATTAATTATTTCCCTTCATGATTAATGTTGTTTGGTGGTGGCCAAACCCTGCCTACTATCATGATCCCGACCAAGATAGTGACAAATAGGAAAAGAGAAGTAGATGATAGGATTTGGTTGATATTTTCCCATCTCTGAGACTGAAAGCATTAGCCGACCAAGTGTCATAGTGAAATTCGACCTTCACCTTCACAAGAGGGCTGGAAGAACCTAAGCTACCATCCTGCATACAATTCACTAATCATAGTTATGTTATCTAGGGTAATTGAGTCAACGAACCATGGGGAACACAATTCCCAAGTTATTCCCGAAATTGAGCATTTTTCCGTAATCTAGTTAGCATTTATTTTAAGTTGTACTTTGAATTACAACAAACCCCCTCCCCCCATCTAGAGATTGTAGTTATAGATACTAAGAATGATTATTAGTGAAATCCTATAGTCAAGCCCTGTATTCCTTGTGGATTTGACCCTAACCTCGCTTAGGTTAGTTACTGATAGCGACCGCTTTCTTATTGGGGCGTGACCATCATCAGTCTCACCTGACTGGGTATACCAACCACCACTTCTATTTCCTTCTCTTTACCTTTGTTTTTCCTGGTTTCTAGCATACTTGTTGTACAAAACAATTTAGGGGTTAGACATAATCCATCTATTACACTTGGCTCTATGGCATGATCTAAAGAATGAAAAGAAAGTAACAACTCCTAAATGCCACGTCACCTCCTACTTATAAATGTGGTGTACAACACATAGATAAACAAGATTCTACATAGACATAGCTTTGTAGACTCCCTAGGATGACCCGCTCTGATACCACACATCCACATACACCCCATACAAGTAATGATGCCAAATTTTTAATGCAAACACAACGGCGGCTAATTGTAGATCATAGGAAGGGTAGGGTCACGCCCAAAGTCCCATTAAGGCAGACTGGCACCCATTGCCAATAAGGCTCGAGAGAACCAACCTGTATCCATGCGCTTTCATATATATTATAAGGGATTTCTACATTCCACATGCTTTCAAGAAAGTAAATAGTAATAACAAGTCAAAAGAAAATGCATATGACTAGGCCATTGGGGCCACGTTGTCTAAAGTATGAGACATGACCACACTTTAATTTATATAGTCTACAAAGCCTCGAGATCAGAAAAAGTATCTGATAAGGGTTGGGATAGGCCCCGCCTTGGCTAACTATACAATACAAAAATATAAGCTCTAGACACACAAAGCTCCGAAGCAACCTGGAGCTTGGTAGCAGCAGCTGGATATCGTGTACTCCTACTTGGGAGAGCTAGTAGCACCTGTACCTACAGCATGAAATGCAGGTCCCCTGTAAGGGACGTCAGTACGAGATAATGTACTAAATATGTAAAGCAGAAAGTACTATGTATGAAGTAAGAACTCAAATGAAACTATGCGCTGGTGTAAGGATAAGAGACCACCTTTAGTTATACTTTGGAATCATGTACTTTATGTTCTTTTTATTATTTTACTTTTACTGTATAATCTGTGCACAACATGTAATACAAATGATCAGCTGATCAGTGGTAAATGTATATCGGGATAAGCCCTGGCTAGGCTTTTCCTTTCACCCCTTGGGCTACCCCCCATGATAGGATCGACCCTGGCTAGGTGATTCTTCCACCCACTATATCGGGATAGGCCCCTGCTAGGCTTTTCCTTTCACCCCTAGGGCTACCACCCTTAATGGGATCAACCCTTTCTAGGTGATTCTTCCACCCTCCGGGTTACCACCCATCAATAAGCAATATAATTTATCTTTTATTTTTCTTTGAGATGATTCTTTTGGTGGTCATAATATTGGAGTTGTATAACTATAGATGTAGCGTGTGACATGTAAATAATCATACAAGACAATGCAATAATGAAAAGAGTATGTTACATAAATAATGAAATGAGTATGAGATGAAACAACGCGTGAACTTTATTTAGCAACAAGAACGCATGTATCTTGGTATCCAAGTATGTATGCAAATTTGAAGGTGGCTATTTATGGGAGCATATGAACATGTGAAGGAGTGGAAACATGATTAATAGTTGTGTCGGAGTTGGTAAGTGCCTTTATGTGCCAAAAAAGAATCTAGATTTCATGTCAATGTAATACGAAATCAAGTAGCCTTACATACCTCGATATATGACTTCGTTATTACCTTGGAGTAACCTCCTTTTCTCTCAAATACTTATATACAATAGAATAGACAATAATACTGGTATTAACAGCTAAGAAACACTTCTTGGCAGTCCAATCTTATAAAAAAAGTAACATCCGGGCAGCAAGCTTGTATTTAGCGACCCAAAGACATTCTTTCAACCTTTCCACTTATAGTCGTATTTTCTAATAACCGTTCTTATTAATACACATTCTCATCTTATAAAAAGTAACATCCAGGCAGCAAGCTTGTATTTAGCGACCCAAAGTCATTCTTTCAACCTTTCCACTTATAATTGTATTTTCTAATAACCATTCTTATGCACATGTAATATACAGCTTGTTTTATACCCTTAACAGTCTTACAATAGCTCACAAGGCACAACACGTAACAATTATGTCATATACATCTTTTTTATACTCTTAACAGTCTTACAACAGCTCACAAGGCACAGCATGTAACAATTATACACAACATACAAGTAGGCAGCATAACATTACGTCCCTTTGCTACATTACGACGTCAACAATTTCAAACCTTTACCAACTTCAACCAAACTGTTCCCACAATATTTATACATAAAAACAGTCCTAAAACAATTCAAAAACAGTCCTCAAAATAGGTGGAGGACGTGAGACCATAGTAGTCAATCAATCAGTCCACAATTTCTACAAACAACACACTTAGGATAACACGTTAAACCTCAATTCTTTACGTATAACCAGTGCAGTGACCTTTATACATCATTACAGAACTGAAACAAATTAAGAAAAGCAACCTTT
>DF359789.1:20761-33681 GCA_000787875.1 Solanum virginianum
TATCATACTAAACACATAAGTATTCTTACTTACCTTTACCCTCAAGGTGTAGGGCTTCTCCAAGAACCTTAAAAGTATCTTTGTGGCCGTTTTGCAAGGCTAAGAAAGAGTAGAGAGAAAACCTTATTAAAGTTAATTTTTTTCCAAGTTAAAAATGACTTAAAGATGTTGATTTTTTAAGCCCTTTTAAAGGAACTTTGGCCAACTTTCTCTTGAGATTTTGACCACATATTAACACATATAATCAAACTGGTGATGCAGCAGCTTGGCCCTATCACTTGGGCCTAAATGAGTCTCAAAGTTGATGGGTTTTGGCTGTCCATTTTCCTAATTGTCTTCATTTAGTTTGGACTCAAATTCCTCGTCTCCGTCTAGCTAGCAAGTTTAAGCTAAGCAAGTAAGTGACTCACCTGCTAGCTTCCTAAGTCCTGCAAGCACCTCAATTCTCTCACTTTGTTTAGGGTCGTGATTTTTTCTATTTGACATAAAACTTGTATACACTCGATCCTCTTAAGTGTTAGACGCACATATTGCCCTCTAATATGAGATTCAAACACTTTTAAAAATGGGCACTAATTTGACCAAACCATATCATGTTTCATTTGCATAGAACTACTACATGTAAGATGTGGGGTGTTACACTTCTATTCTATACATTAATCTTGTGCCTTTAACTCACACATATTCATTTTCATTGTTACTTTTTAATAAATCGTCAAGTTCATATATCTATTCAACTTCATAACCCCAAATAATTTATTATTCCATTATTACTCTAAGTTTGATGTCAAAAATTTTCTTTTTGAATTTAATGTAAATGGACATGGCACTTACAGTTTTTTTTTATTTATTTCCCTCCCATCTCCACGTTTTTCTACTTTTTCATTTTATGTTTTATTTTCTTTCTTTTGTTTCATTTGTTCTTATATTTCTTTTTTGCTTTGTTTTTTTTTAAATGCTGCCAACTCCTTGGATATGTTTTCCCATTTCTTTGTTTGTCTTGTGTTTTATAATTATTAAATTTTGGGTTTTGCTATTATAAATTTTATATTCTTTTATTTATTAATTTATTATTTTTTATTTGCTTTAAATATTCACCTTCACATCTATATTTAATTACTTATTCAATTGTTATTTTTAATATTTGTAATTTTTATACTTTTCATATTTATGATCTCTAATATTTAATTTAAAATTATAAGATATTTTTTGATATCCTTTTTATTATCACACGTCTATATTTTTATTCTAACTGAAATTCATCGTTTATGACTTTATTAATTTAATTTTATATGAATTTTTTATTGTCATAAGTCTATATTTTTATTTCGGCTCAAATTAACCATTTGTGACTTTGATAATTAATAACCAAAGTTTAGAATTTATCGTTAGTTGCTTAAAAAGATTTTTGTCATGTTAAATCAATTGTTGAAATGTTAAAATATCCATAAGAAGTTGTAGAGTACACTTTTTTTAACTTTTTATAATTATTTTATTTCTCTCCTTGACCAAAGATCAAATTTATTTTTTCCTCCTCTTTTTGACTCTAAAATTATTGACTTTCTTCATATTCTTTTTTTCCAAAATCTATTAAGAAATTAGATTATAGTATAGAGAGGGAATGCACTTCTCCAATAGACCAAAAGTAGACACATGAAGATTTAAATTATCGGCTCAAACTTTATTTTAAGATAATAGAAATCGGCAATAGGTAAGTATGATGCAAAATTATTTATAAAAGTCTCAACATGAAAGATCAAAAATAACAATTTATATTCTTCAGACTCGACCTAATAAGCCTTTTCTGTACAATCTTTTCTCAATCTCTTTATCTTCATTATTTATTCTATACTTTATATTATTTATATTTTGTTAATTGTTGAACAATAATTATTTAGTTAAATATGTTAATAACTAAATTAATAATATTTTGACAGTTTTAATTTTTTAATAAAATAATCTATAAAATAGTCTACCCAAAAACTAGTAAAATAATACTACTAACTACCAAATTACCTGCTAAACCCCAAAGTGTCAAATGGAGTAGCAGCATGGCGATTTCTCTTTTTTCTTCGGTAACAGCCAACTCCGCCATCTTCAGATTCAGAGCTTCTCATTTTCAGCTCTCGACTCTTGTTCAGATTTTCTCCGAACAAACCAAAAATGGGGAACATGCCAGGACGAAATCATCTTCAAAATCCAAGAAAGCTGCAAACATGGCCCGTATCATCAACACAAACCCATGGTCCTCTCATCTTGAATCTTCTCTTGCCTCCCTCGCTCAACCCTCCCTCTCTCACACCACTGTCCTTCACACACTCCGCTTCATCAAGACACCTTCCAAAGCTCTTCACTTCTTCAACTGGACCCAAAAAATGGGTTTTTCACACACCCATCAATCGTATTTGCTCATGCTCCAACTCCTCGGCAGTGCCCGCAGACTGAATTCAGCAAGAAACTTTCTTTTATCTATACCCAGTAGGTCTAATGGTACTGTACCGCTTCAAGATAAGTACTTTAACACCTTGATTCGAAGTTATGGTAAAGCTGGGCTTTTTCAAGAATCATTGAAGGTGTTTAAAGTGATGAAGTCACTTGGAATTTCACCTTCTGTGGTTACGTTCAATAGTTTGTTCTCAATTTTGCTTAAGAGGGGTCGAACTGGTATGGTCTACCAACTGTTTGATGAAATGCTTAAGACATTTGGTGCTAAGCCTGATGTATATACTTTTAACATTTTGATCAGAGGATTTTGTATGAACTCCATGGTTGATAAAGGATTTAGGTTTTTTAAGGAGATGGAGAGCCATGAATGTGAACCGGATGTGATTACATACAATACCATTGTTGATGGTTTGTGTAGGGCGGGGAAAGTGGATGTCGCACATAACGTGTTAAAGGGTATGGTCAGGAGGGGTCATCAATTGACTCCTAATGTTGTAAGCTACACCACTGTGGTTAGAGGGTATTGTGAGAAGCAAGAGGTTGAACAGGCTCTTGATGTTTTTGAGGAAATGATGAATTGTGGTCTAAAACCAACCAGTATTACTTATAATACTCTTGTACAAGGTCTTTCTGAGGCTAAAAGATTTGACAAAATAAAGGAGATCTTGGAG
Organism: Solanum virginianum; assembly: GCA_000787875.1. Taxonomy (NCBI): domain Eukaryota; kingdom Viridiplantae; phylum Streptophyta; class Magnoliopsida; order Solanales; family Solanaceae; genus Solanum; species Solanum virginianum. The sequence goes on from DF359789.1 coordinate 23,878, forward strand.
GGAACTCTAGGAGGTGGAGGACTTATTCCAGATGCATGTACTTTCAATACATTGATTACCTATCACTGCAATGTGGGAAATCTAGATGAAGCAATGAAAGTTTTTGAGAATATGTTTAACTTAAACGTGAGACCTGATTCAGCAACACATAGCATCTTAATGCGGAGCTTTTGTCAAAAGGGATACTTTGATAGGGCAGAGAAATTATTCAATGACCTAATGAAGAAGGAGGTATTGCTTTGTGATGATGGCTGTACACCTCTTATTGCAGCATACAACCCCATTTTTGAGTATTTGTGCAAGATTGGCAAGACTAAGAAGGCTGAGAAAGTGTTCAGGCAACTAATGCGAAGAGGAACTCAGGATCCTTTTGCTTATGAACTCCTGATCATGGGGCATTGTAGAGAAGGCACATTTAATGATGCACATGAACTCTTAGTTTTGATGTTGAGGAGAGATTATATACCCAATATTGTAATTTATGAGTCCCTAATTGAAGGTTTGCTGCAAAAGAATGACCCTAAAGTTGCTTACGATACTCTAGAGAAGATGTTGAAAAGCTCCCATCTTCCAAGATCTTCAACTTTCCATCAAATCCTTACAGAACTAATCAAGAAGAATTGTGCAAGTGAATGTGCTTCCTTGATGAGACTGATGTTAGATCACAAAGTTAGACAAAACATGAGTCTTTCAACTGATACTGTGAGGATACTCTTCCAAAAAGGATTAAGGGAGAGAGCTTTTGAGATTGTTAGGTGCCTTTATGAAAATGAATACATGGTAGATATGGAAAGTTTGGTTGTTTTCCTTTGCCAATGTAGAAAGTTAATGGAAGCACGCACATTATTGCTATTTAGTTTAAGTAGGGGTCATATTCTGAATGTAGATACATGCAGTACTCTTTTATCTGATCTCTGCAAAGCACGTAGAGCTTCAGAAGCATTTGAGATTTACTATGAGTTGCTCGAGAAAGGAGTCCAACAACCTTTAGAATGCATGGAAGAGTTAGCACTTGTTCTTGAAACTGAAGGAAGAACCAAGGAAGCTGAATTTGTTAAGAAGAGAATCCTAGGCCAATCAGTCAGATAGATTGGAAACTTGTGCTCTGAAGGAGATATCTGTAGTGTACAGCATACGAGAGTTCTCCTGTAGTAAAGGCTTGCATACGGTACTTGACTTACATGGCGATGCTAGCTGGGGCTGGATGCCTTTGGGATGTGATTAAGAGTGCTATCAGGTCATGATTTCTGATTCTCTTGACAATAGAGAAGTCTGATCTGGACAGATTTGAAAAACATTGACTGGACAGATTTGAAAAACATTGAAGACCGGAAACTTAACAGTCCCTGAGGTCTCTGGTTCACCATCTGGAGCAAATTTGTTGCTTAATAATTTTGGCCTTCAAGTGTGGTTGGGCAAGCCCGGTGCACTAGAGCTCCCGCTATGCGCAGGGTCCGGGAAAGGGCCCGACCATAAGGGCTTTCAAGCGTGGTTATTCAAGAAAATATGGTGTAGGGGTTAGGTTCTATGCTTAATTGCAACAGTGCTGGACATCTTAAATAGTCGAAAACTCCATATTTCTCAGATGAACAATTTGACGACTCCAATTTTATGGTTACAAAATCATCTGATCTTCTTCCTACCAAGCAGTATCAATTATTACGGTTTTTTAAAGTTTTTGCTAGATGCCCGACTTCTGCAGAAGCACAAGACTTCAACCAAGGGCCTGAGAGACTTGTACCTTGAAGTTTATACATTTAGAGTTTTGGATTTTGTATCAAGTCTTCCAGATCAATTTTTATTTGAGTAACTTTCTCCATAATATTTTTCTCATTTCTCATGGCGAGTGCCTGTTTTATCTGGAATTGAACTAGATTTACTATAGCTTTCTTTACCACAGGATTAGACATCTATGATCTATCATGCAAGCTGAGAATTGACAAAGCTATATTTCAAAACAACATCTTCATTTCAAAGTTCAAGCAGCTTATTATCTCACTGCTGACGCCTTCAGGGACAAGAGATTATCCAACTCTGTTACATTTGCACTGCTCTCCTGAGGGGGGGCCAAATATCTCCCAGAACCTAAGAGTCTCATCTGCTCCAGCTGATACCACAGTCAAACCATCAGGGCTCTGCAATAAGAAGAGGAGCAAGGTTACCGTCTCAATTTTGATAGAACTATTACTCCTACTTGCTTTGATATCTAAGTCTCACCTGGGAGAGATGCAAAATTCTTGATGAAAAAGAATGACGCAGTGGCTCTCCTATTCTAGCCATGGAAGGATAACTCCATAAACACAACTGACAACGAGATTCACCCGTTCCAAACCCATGGCCACTTAATATCTCTTTGTGATGCCTGTTCCATTGAAGCCCACAAATCTGCCAATTTCATTCACAACAATACCATGTATATGAGGAATAATTTGTATTGTGATAAATCTATAAACTGAAGTAGCATTGCCCAGAAAGTCAAGTTAGTTGCTATAAGATGGCGAAAGTGATGTTAAAACTTGCCTGAGCTCCAGTTTCATTGGTGCTGATACATGTCCCCTTCTGTGTGTTCCAAATCTTAAGACATCCATCATCTATGCCCCCTCCAGAGGCTAATACGTCACTGTTATATGGACACCAAGCTAGGGCCTTGACTGCAGCATGATGCTCATTGAACTGGTGCATATAATGCCTTGAGCTCATCTTGGAAATATCCCATATGTACACTAGATTGTCATTTCCACCACTGGCAAGTGCATTCCCTGTGCTAGACCACTTCATGCCACAAACTTCCCCTCTATGTACTCTCGTTACAGAGACCAAATTGTTTCTTGCTCTCACTGCCAATGAGACTTGCAAGTAAGTAGGCTGCTATTACAACAACAATAACAACATACACAGTGGAATCTCACAAGTGGGATCTGGAGAGGGTAGAATGTACACAGACCTTACCACTACCTCACAAGGTAGAGAGGTTGTTTCCTGGGAGCCCTCATCTCAAGAGATATTAATTAACTATATCAGTAGAATAACTTAGTACTACCATCATGATTAATGATAGCTCTGTCTTTACTCCCTGAGGTTAAAATATGACCATTCCATGCCACACAACCCACTCTGCTTTGATGGCCTTGCAGGTCTCTCACCTGTATATGTGAACAAAAGAAATCGATCACTTAAGTGTAAAAGAAAACTTCTACAATGTAACCAACATTTACAAGTCTTACAAGCTTGGAAGTCTCAGCATCCCAGAGCTGGAGTTTAGAGGAACTACAACCAACTGCTACTATTTTCCCATCACCAGACCATGCTACACTAGTAGGACAATCGTGTTCGTGCTTCACTTCCATCAGTACCCCTGCATTTTGCACTTGAGCATTCCATATGTACAGAATTGATCCCAGAACAATTGCAAGTATGTTTGAGTTTCCCCAATCCATAATATTCGAGTAATAGTCATCCGACAAAAGAGGAGCATCCAAAGCTCGAGATGCTTTCTGCATATAACATCCCAACATATTATTTGACACAATGACTGGTCTCATAAATTTCAACAATAACAACAACATACCTAGTGGAATCCCACTACCTCGTAGAGGTAGAGAGGCTATTTTCTGGAAACCCTCGTCCACTACCTCGTAGAGGTAGGGAGGCTGTTTTCTGGAAACCCTCGTCTTAAAAACCCATAAGTAGAATAAACTAGATATGGATCTCATAAATTTCAAATCAAGCAAATTCTTACCAAAGGAAACTTCCGATATCTCCTAGAGTCATTAGTTTGCTGGGGAATTTCTTTGTCACTTCGCCTCATTTCATCAATTAGACGCCTGGATTGCCTACTCGATTTAGGACTCCCTCTAAAAACCAGCATTCTGAATGGTCTTCCTTGTACGTCCAACTTAAGATTTTCCTCCATCTTCCTTCTATATTCATCCTATCAAAAGGAACTCAGAATGACAAAACAAACATTGATTCTTCCACAATCGAGAAGAATTGAAATGCTAAGAAGAAACAAGTCGAGAAATTAAAGAAACTAACATTGAAATTGGGTTTTTGGAGTTTGTTATGGGTTCTGTTGGTGAGTAAAGTATGGGCTTGATCAATATCCATCAGGCTTCTATTGGGTATAAATCTATCACCCTTCATGACAAAAACACTCAAAATCACATATGAATTCATCAAAAAATACAGAAATTAACAAGGGCGAAAAAAGGGTAAGGTGGATTAATTACAGGAAAATCATAGTTGAGGGGAGTGCTGAGAAGTCGAGTTGGAGAATACCAATCTGGTTGAATTGAATTGTCATTCATTTCCCAATAGCCTTTTTCCAATCTTGTTTCTGAGTCAGACAAAAGCTTATTGACAATGGCAGTTAATGGCTATTTCGCGCCAAATTTGTTTGTTCACTAAAGGAGACGTCGGTTTGTTTCCCACCAACGGTAATTATTTCTTTTCTTTTATTAACTATTAAGACATAAATAATTTTTTTTCAATTATTTTTTCACTTAATTTGAAAATTAGCATTTGATCATAAAACAACTATAATTTGAAGATGCATTTCTAATTTGAGAAATTTCCAAAAAACTTTTTCCACCTTTTCATGTTTTCTTTTTCAAATTTACCCTAAAACTTTTATTTATTTAAAATAATCCCACTTAATTATGTTTCAGTTTTTTTAAAAATATGTATATTCAAATTCTCAATATTTATTGCAAAAGAGTATATCAAACACAACTTCAACTCCAACTTTCAAAATTTCCAATAAAATGTTTGGTTTTTTTTTTTTCAATGGCCATACGCCCAATACAAGTTTAGTTATCATTTTTAAACCACTGATATATCCTTGTGATTTAAGAAATATGTATCATTTTCTGATGCCCCTTTATGCAAGTAGTTGCCTTCATATAGTTATGAAAGAGTACATATTGGACAAGGCTCCAATTAAAAGAATAAAAAGTTTTTATCGTCTAACTGCATTACGCATAAAAAGAAAGATACAACGCAAATAACAACGATTACATAACTCAATTTCACTAACAAGCATCCAACCACAGTAATCCAAAGGCACAATGCAAAGGTTCCACAGAAGAGTGTTGAAATCCTACCGCCGCATATGACTGGTTTCTCTGGCTACTAATAATTATAAATAATCAACCAAAACAAGTATAAACTGATAGGCTGAAGGCAAGGAAATCCAAAATTCTCCAAAGAACCAAAGGGTAATAAGTTGACAAACGAGGGGGTCATTCCAATGATTGATTATGCCCATGAAGGCCTTCTCTCCCTTGCAATATCACTCTTGATGGACCTCTGAATCCTTTTTATTACAAAGAAGTACTGCCAAAGGCACAACAGGAGGACCTTAGCCATACAATAAATCCAATAATTTATTAATGCAGAGTGTAATTCAGTCTGAGAGGTCACCTGGAATGCTAGTATAAAAGGAATTAGCACTTTGCCCCTATCGTTTGGATTTGGGCCTTCAATCAGTTTTTTGTCAACTAAAATACCCTTGCTTCCATTTAAAACAGCATCTGTGATAGCTTGGACTAAATTGGGTATCCATGCAGTTCCACTTGGAAGAATCTGTAAACAACACAGACCATTTTAATAAGCTAGTATATGAAAAAAAAAAATTTGCCAAGGTATGATTATATTATTAATAGAAACGAATTGAAGAATAATCCAAACCTTTTCATCACTTTCATTCTTGTTACATCTGCCACTATTCTCAACCAAGACAACAGGAATTGAAGCAGCCTAACAGCAAAGATGGCAATATAATTTAGCAAATAATGATCAAATATAAGAGTGTTGCAAAATGCATCACAGAAGCAAACTTGTTATCACTGGTCCAAGACTACATAACTTGTAATCAAGTGGCAGGTTTTAGCAGAACTGCTCTACTGCAGTACCACTTCCACTCTCTTGCTTCACAAAGAAGAAGAAGAAAACAGCAGCGAAATTGATTCTTTGCCTTCTGGCTTTCAATATATTACCTTTTATTATCAAAAAGAAGCAAAAAAGATGGAAAAGACAGCCTTTAATTTTGTCTGAGTCCCTTCCCAAGTTTCTGAACGGAAGTTCTAGTAAGGTTCGCAAAAGTAACATTTATGCATATCAGAGAACCCTCTCCCACCTCTTTTTGATAAGTATCAGAGATCGTTGAAAGTACAGATTTCAATTAGGATGTTTGTATACCTTCCAGTGTCCACAGATAACAGATGTCTAACAAAGACAAGTACTAGCAACAAATTAACTTTTGCTGGGAAAGGCTCTTCATTAGCTGATGCTTGATAAAGTATCAGCCATGATCTCCCTTCCCACGTGTTTCATGCACATAAATTATAACATGAGCTAAGTATGTGTAGAGTCAAAGAAAAGGAAGGAGTCAAAAATACCGCCCGACAACCGTGTGGGAAGAACAAATTCATGAACTAGACTAGAAGACGTCATGCTATAAGAATGTAAACACTAAGCACGTTAAGGGAATTTCGGGAGAAGATCATGAACTAGCCAGAAGAGAGGGACTGCCATGTATGGCTGAGTGTCAAACTAAAGCATCTTTAATAAGATGCAGAAACTCTAACGTGGGAAACATGATACAGGAGTGTACAACAAAAAAAATCCCATCTATATTCAAATTGTGCATAAGAATGTGATTCAAGAGAAAGTGAATTGTACTCCCTCCGTTTAAAAAAGAATGACTTGGTTTGACTTGACACAAAGTTTAAGAAAATAAAGAAGACTTTTAATCTTGTGGTCCTAAATTAAAGTTATGTCAAATGTACCAAAATGCCTTTCAATTTTGTGGCCTTAAACATGCGATGTGGAAAATTGAAACTAAAGTAATGCTTTAAAAGGAAAGGGTCATTCTTTTTGCAACGGACTAAAAAGGAAAGTAGGTCATTCTTTTTTAAACGGAGAGAGTACAAGATTGTGATCATCCTAAAAATATAACTTGAGCAAGAAGGGAAAGTACAGTATCGTGACTAACCTGAATCTCTTGTTTCCTAATTCGAGCCCCCATCCGGACGGTTTTCAAAAGCGCCTCTGATCTTCGGGAAGTGAACTCGTCATAAGTCAATCCATCAGGAGGGGAAAGCTGAGCATGAGTAAGAACCACAATCCCTCGGCGCCATATTTCCTTGCCAAAACTCTCAGTGATAGCTTTCACAATCTGCTTATCCAAGTTATCCACTCTATATGCATCCAGACGATCCACATATAGCAAAACATCAATTGTCTTGTTCAAGAGGAACCTATTTGAAGGCAATTTCCAGAAGGTCATTATATGAAAATAAAGGAAAGAAGAAGGAGAGGGGGCAGACCAGATAGAAAGAACATTGAGGGGTCGTCTGTTTGTGAGATAAAATGTGTGTTTGGTTGAATTTTTTATTCTGGGATTAGTTTTAAATTTTTATGCCACCTTCAAGGTGGGATAACAATCCAAACAAACACCAGCATGACCAAGATGCCCTTCTCTCAAGGTCCTTAAAAACATCTAAGGTTAAAATTGGAAACATAAAGCAATACCTTAAACTAACTTATCTAGTGCAAAACCAAACATGCATTTTATATTATATCACATTTTTAGTCCAATGAACCAAACATCAACGAAAATAAGTATATCCACAATAATCTGTCATTCCCAGATTATAATCCCGAGACAACTTCTTCACCAACCAAACGACCCTAAGAGGATTAAGCACAAGAATATACTATCAGAATAGGCCTTACTTCTTTATGAGATCAAGAGCCTGGTCATTGACGTATCCCCCTTCAACAAGCCCTGGTGTGTCAATTATGTTTAGCGTAAACCCTGCTCGTAAACGTGAAACCATCACCGGTCTAGGAGTTTCTGACTGAAGAATCAACAATTTTATTTTAGTATACATAACAAGAAGAAAGACAAGAAACCTTTCACTTCATCAATTTGATGCTGCAGCAATACATACCTGAAATGCACTAACAGCAACTGCTCTTTCCCCGATAATTGAGTTCACTGTTGATGATTTTCCAACACCACCTTTCCCCATTACTAGAATGGTCAGAGTACTGACATTCTACAAGAAGTTAAACAAAGAGAGTAGCATTACATCAGACAGTGCATTATAGCAATAACATCAACCATTTTACACAAATGCAGCACAAAACAAATATCAACAACAAAGTACTAAGCACTTGACTACCTTAAGGAAATAACAAGTACTAACTAATACACTCTTTACAGTTCAACTGAACTACTAACAAGAACCACCTTTGTTGCTATTTTATATGGTACTTTACATATTAAGACATTTGAAATGTTTGACATTGTTATATAAAGGACATTATTCTATGTAACTACCACAACTTTCAAAAATGCAAATTCCCTTACTTCCAATTGCAAAATTTCAATGCAACAATTCTTATCAAACAAAACTTCTGTTTTATAACCTGGTGTCTGGGATTCAAACCAGAGATCTCATAGTTCTTAACTCACTTAATTGACCATTAGGCCACACCTTTTTTACCTTTTCAACAACTAATTTAATATTTTCTCCACCATCAATACAATATACATACTAGACCAGCCTGACATAATAATTCCATAAGCACCTTGCGAAGACATGGCAAAGAGATAAGCAAGCCCTATGTTTGGATATCACATTGAAAGATCCTGCAATATTTTCTTATGATGGGCCAGTCAAGGAAGTAACTATATCATTCCAAAAGATTGTTTTGCACTGTAAGCTTGGTTAACGGGGGCTATGGGGAGCTAGACAAGTATCTACAGACTGTATGCCCTATGGACTCTGGATAAATAGAATGTCGACTACAGGATAAGAGAAACTTATAAATGAGGACTAGTGACTGGTCTGAAAAAGAGAACCTGGTCAGCAAACACAATCAGTTCTGACCATTCCAATTCGAATGTGGAAAATGAAAGCATGAGACTGCAGAAGTCAAGTTAACATAACTTGGTGTCTATTTGGACACTATCATATTAAATGAAACACGAGAGTAACAAATAATTGAGAGATGTGCACCTCCTGCTTCAGTTTCCCCAGTAATTCAAGCAACTTGGATTGAGTGGCAGCAGGAAACTGCTGTATACCGGCCCATTCTCTAATTATTTGAGATGCCATGGATAGCTAAAGAGAGAAAACAACTCCAAGTTAGAACTAAAATCACAGAGAAAATAGAAAATCCACTGTTAAGTAGACAATTGGAGTAAAAAAAACATAGAAAATGACAGAAGTACTACAAAACCTCAATACTAATCTAACCCTGAACCAATATAGTAGAAATTTAGGCTTCAGTAAATAACGCAATTCCAAAACTAGAATATGAATCAGAGAAATTATGAGGATATCCAACATAAACCATAAAACTTGGTCTCAAAGAGAGGAATTTTCGTGGATAGCGAGTAAAACAACCAGTAAAGCGTAAAAGCGTGACGATGAAGAAGAAGAATACAGCATAAAATGGGGAGAAAGCTCACCAATTGGATAGACAAATGCAATCAATTCTCCGGAGATGGAGGAGCTGTTGAGCTTCAGGAAGAGAGAAAGAAGGGTTTAGGCTGGACGGCCTTATCGCCTTCGTATTTTTGGTCCGCCTTTTCTCTCTCCTAACCTTTTTTGGTAGTTCAACTTCAAATCTATATTTATTTATGCTGTAAAAGTCTTTAAAATTAGTAGTAAAATATCGAGTTTTGGGCTAAATTCATTCTTGTAGTATAGTTCAAACTTAAGTTACATTCTTATACTATAACTAGTTTTGTTATATGTGTTTTGCGAGTGATCAAAGCATACATCTGAT
>DF359789.1:40291-53374 GCA_000787875.1 Solanum virginianum
ACCCCAGCCCCCTACCCCCCCTCCAATGAATACAAAAAAGATTAAAAATTTAGTTTTTAAAAAAATTCAAAATTTGAAATTTTCAATTTTTTACTTATTTTCCGGGAAACATTTTCCTCCATACCAAACACACTCTATATGTATTCTTAGAAGGTCAAACACTTTGAGTATCTATAAGTATGGGTATCCATTGAGTAATATGGATATCCATATTTACCTATTGGGTAACTCATTTTTACCCATTTAAAATATGACTCTTAACTCATATTTGATCAATTTTTGTTTGACTCATTTTTGATCGACTCATATCCGATCCCATTCGCTCATTTGCCACTCCTAATTTGTTGCTCTCGGCCTTTGGTTCAAAAGGTGTATATCAGGAAACAAAATCTTTAAAGGTTTTTGACCAATCCAAACATAACTCTAGGAAAAAAAATAGTTCAGTTGAAGTTTGATAGACCTTTTTTTTTTTTGATAGTGAAGGTCGCTATTAGGGTAGAAGGTCAGAAGGCTAGTAGGGGTAGGATGATGTCGGGCCTTGTGTTATAGTAGGTTGGTAGTCGTGTCGTTTTATATTATGTTGTTATTATCCGTTATTTATTTTGTTACTTTTATTGTCTCTATATCTTTTCATTTGTTGTCCATTCTAGTTGTTTCATATCTAGTATTTTCTGCTTTTGGGGATGATTTTTTGAGATGAGGGTCTTTTGGAAACAACCTCTCTATCTCTTTGAGGTAGTGGTAAGGTCTGCGTATAGTTTTCCCTCTCCAGACTCCACTTGTGGGATTTTCGCTGGGTATGTTGTTGTTGTTGAGAAAGTAACTTTGTATTCACAAAAATCATCATCAAAAGGATGGCGAGGTGGGGCACAATGGGTTCGGAACATCCTTAAAAAGCTTTACAATTAACCTATGAAATCAACTAGAGTTACTACCTCCCCCACCATATTCTTTTTATACCAAAAAAATAAAAGGTTAAGGCATTTCATTTTGATCTTCTGTGCATTGCAGCTTTTGCCTTCAAAGTATATGGTATTCCTTTCCTTCCATAAAGTCCATCAGATACAAATCGGAATGCTCATCCACCAATCTTCGCTCTGCCCTCTTCTTTTCCAATTCCTTTTCAACTGTTGAGTAGCTCCAGGATGGTTTTAGGCATTACCCAGCTTACTCCCAGAATACATAAGAATATGTTCTAGAGATTTGCAGCTGTTTTGCAGTTAGAAACAAGTGATTATGTACCTCTGTTTCCTGGTCACACATAAAACACCATTAGCAAATTTGTAAACCTCTTCTTTGTAACACCTCATGAGTTCGTGGGTGTTTGGAATGGATTGTTTTTAGTGGCTTTTGGCTTTTAAGTAATTTGTTAGTTTTGGAAGTGTTTGAGTAACATAAAAAGTACTTAAAAGCACTTTCTTAAAGTTGAAAAAGTACGAGAAAAAGCCAAAGGCCAAAAGCCAAAGGCCAAAAGCCAAAGGTTGGGGATTCCCAACTTATGACTTTTGGCTTTTAACTTATAGGTCACTTTATAAAAGCCAATCCAAACACCCCCTTAGACACGCTCTTCTGATCACAAGCCAAGCAAAACAAGATTTTTAGTGGGCTATTGACTTTCCAAATTAACTTCCAGGGCCATATAATTGTCAAAGATTGCCTGTTATTCATCTTCCAGTAGCAAGATTTTACTGTAAAAAATCCTCTACTATGGAGACTCCAAACTGGTTTATCTGGCCCCACAGAGATACCTGAAAAAGATTTTAAAACCTGAAGCAGGCCTGCTACTCTATCAATTTCCCAGTCATTCAAAGCTCTTCTAAAAAATCAGGTTCCACCCTTGCTGGCTCCATACCTGAGAAATAGTGGCATTTTTTGAAGGCTAAAGATGTATAGTTGAAGGAAAGTTCTTCTTAGAGTATTGTCACCTATACAGAGCTCATTCCAGAAATCAATCTTTTCTCCATTTCCCACTCTGAATGAAATATAGATGTTCAACTGTGTCCACAATCATCTGAGGGTTTTTCATACACTATATCCAAAAGTACCCAAAGCTTCCTCAGTTGTCCACCAGTTGAACAACCCATATTTTTCTATGATGAACCTTCTCCACAGAGCCATATCTTCTATGCAAAATCTCCATAACTATTTTCATAGTAGACATGTATTCTGTTTACTGAGATTCTTTATACCTCGCCCTCCTTGTTTTTTGTTTTGAGTGTTAGGATATTCCACTTCACCAGTTTGTACCTTCTTTTCTCCTCGTTTCCTTGCCAGATAAAAGATCTTCTCAGTTGATTAATTTTCTTTTCAATGCTTTTAGGTATTGGAAATAGACTCATCATATACGTGGGAAGGCCATCCAACACCGATTTAATTAGTTTCAACCTCCTTCCAAGGAATAAATATTGACTCTTCCATCTTGCAAGCTTCTCGTCACATTTTTCCAGCACTTCATTCCAGACTTCCAACTCTTTGTTCTTTGCTCCCAGTGGCATTCCAAGGCATTTTGTAGGTTGCGAAGCTACCTGGCAACCAAGAGTCTCAGCTAAGGATTGCATATCGTCAACTTGATTGACAGGATAGAAGGAACTCTTATTTCAGTTAATGTGTAATCCAAAAATGCCTGCGAAAATGGTGAGAATTGCCCTTAGATGCCTGATCTGAATCTCCTCTGTTTCACAAAGAACTAATGAGTCATCTCATAAAGGAGGTTTATAACCTCCGAAGCATCTCGCCTGACTGTCTGAGCACTGAAACCCTTCAGCCGTCCTTTTCCATTTGCAATCCCGATCATGTGAATTAAGCTTTCCATTGCTAGTAGAAGTAGAAAGGGAGATATAGGTTCCCCCTGCCTCAATCCCCTCTGGGACTGAAAAAACTCTTCAGTGCTCCCATTTATGATGAGTGAAAATTTCACATTAGATATGCAGAATCTGATCCATTTAATTCATTTGTTGCCAAAACCCATATCTTTTTAGAATTTTAAGAAGGAATTTCAATGACATGATCATAGGCCTTCTCACTACAAGCTTACACAGATTTCCCTTCCAGGTGTCCTTTGTTTCGCCCTAGAGTTTGATAGACTTTCAGTGGACATATCTTTACTGATTAAGAAATGTCAAAGGAGGTAGAGGTATTCATAGAGATATAGGAAGAAGCATCAAAAAGAGGAACTTGTTTAGCTAGAGAAGTTCAGGTGCTAGTGCTGGAAATCACAATTTCATTGTTGAAACTTTTAAAAATGATAGTTCCAAACAACCAATTTTCCAACCTTCTTTTCACTAGCAATTATAAGGTCACCTTGTATTCTGAAATCTGAATCATTTTGTTTCTCTGTTCAGCAATCAATATTTGCATTCTTTTATTTACCAAACCAAATGTTTTTGATCTTCAGAAAATGGGCTTGCTTTTGGAGTGTTTACGAGATTGCAGCAGGGCCCTTAGAGTATCTCCACACTATGCAAAGGTGTACGCAGCTGTACTCACTTTCCTCCTTTTTTCGTTGATAAAAGCTTAAGTTTTCCATTTCTATCCCTTAGAGTATCTCCACACTATGCAAAGGTGTACTCAGCTGTACTCACTTTCTCCTTTTTTCGTTGATAAAAGCTTAAGTTTTCCATTTCTATTACAGTATATTGTCTACCTCCACGAGGTTGTGATAAGGTTTGCGTACAGTTTACCCTCCCCAAACCTCACTAGTGGGATTTAACTAGGTATGTTGTTGTTGTATTACTGTATATTGTCTTTATCTTTTATTTCTTATTTGAATGACAAAAGATACAACCTCTCTTTTAGGTCACACCAAGTAGTTGATCCTTTTAATAAGAAGAGTTTGGAGTGGCAGTGCTATTTATTCAAAAGGAAAACTGATCTAGTTTTTGCTTTCCTTGTGCTGTTTCTTTTTGACCAATAATTAGTTGACTTCTTAAAGCTGATTTCAGATTAACTCCAGTGTGGCTGAGTGCTCACTATTACATTTGCAGCACATTCAGTTTTCCTCTGTCAAGCATCATACTTCATTCTATTCCATATAATCTTCACGTTATTTTACAATATTTAGTGTTGACAGAAAATCCATGGATACAACAGTTAAATACTGCTTTTGGGGGATTTAAAGCTAATTTCATTTTACTTTCTTCAGTTTCTTGATCAACTCTCTCTTTCACATCTCAACCAAGCGAAACTGTTGACTTCCAATTATACTTTACTTTAGGCATGGTTCCGGAGAGGTAAAGCAAACATTTCTTTGGGTAAGTTTGAGGATGCAATTCAAGATCTGAATATCTCATTAAAGGTAGAGATATCTTCAAGTGGAAAAAGACAGATTGAAGCAGAACTGAAGATTGCACTAGATAAATTCAAGGGAATAGGGATCTCAGGGAAGAAAATCAGCCCGAATCAGTCAGAAGTTCCTGGTAAGACTCTATTGGTGACAAATTATTGGCATTTACTGTTTGTCTCTTCTTAGAAGAGCAGCTGTTAATCCTATAATGCCTAATTATTTTGTAGGATTTCACTGGGTATGTTGTTGTCGTTGTTCCCAAAATAGAAAAGACTAGCTGTCAATCCCTGAAACCTTCCTAAATAGTACCTAGTGGCATTTTCATTGTCTTCTATGCAATATGTTTCTTTTAAATATGAAAAGCTCTGCTTGTACCTTCATCATACATAACTCCTCCACATTGAAGGTTGCATATATTAATCTGATTTCATTAATATAATTATTTGATGTGCTTGAAAGGTATACTCTGATGCTGAACAGCAGATATCTATTTTTATAGAAGTGTTACAGTTTAGGACAACTATCTTCATCCTGTTTCCTTCGTTCTACTTTGATAGTAACCAGAAGAAGAGAACCAAAAAAGATAGAACGAAGCAAGTAATTTACTGGTAATAGTTTGTGCAAGAATCTTAAAACACAATTATACCAATAAAGTTGTCTGTATGGAGAAGACAAGATACCAGAATATAGTAGTTTAATTCTAAATTACATACCCCAAAATAACAGATCCTAATTACATATTCATAGAGAACATAAAGGAGAAGACTGACACCATAAACTACAAACTAGGAATGATAACTGCTAAACCAACTGCTGGAGCAAATCAAGGGAACAGTTGCTAGCAGTTGTGTTTGTCTAGAATTATTCAACTCTTTGTCCTTTTGTCGTTATTTTCTTCTGCGGTATGTCTTGAGAGGTGGGTCGGTATTAGTGCAACCCCTCAGGAAAGATGCCTTGTCCTCGAGGCAGGACATTGAACAACAAGCAAGTCATAGTCATCCCAACTAGCCTCTTATAAACAGGTCGATGACGCCATTGAATAAGCAATTCCAAAGTTGGCACTCCAAATTCTTTATGTGATAAAACTTTTTCAGGTTCCACGATAAATTCTAATTCGCGGATAGTGGCAAGGGTGGAGGGGAAGCAATATCAGAACAACCATGAGCCGGATGAAGCAGCGAGACATGAAAAATAAGATATACCTTGGATGTCTGAGGTAGCTGCAATTCATAAGAAATGGGACCAATTCTGCGAACAATTTTGTATGGTCCAAAATATCGAGGTGAAATCTTCTCATTAATACGTTTGGCTAAACTCTTTTGCCGATACGGATGCAACGAAGGTATACAGTATCACCCACATTGAAGGATAAGTCACGCCTCTTCGAATTAGCTTGAGCCTTCATGAGATTGGACCGTAGTACCTCTAACATCTAATCTCGTTCCAGGATTTGCTGTTCAAGTTCCACAATTTTAGTTTCTCCATGAACAATGGGATACAAGAGTGGTGGTTCCCTCCCATACACAATTTGGAAAGGAGTCATTTGGCTTAAGAATGTTATCCAGTGTTGAAAGAGTATTCGGCCCAACATAGATACTAAAGCCATGATTTTGGCATGTGATGAGCATAATAGCATAATTAAGTTTCAAGGCCTCGATTGACCACCTCCGTTTGACCATCAAATTGGGGATGATATGAAGTAACCATACGGAGACGAGTGTGTGACTAAGGCAAAGGAGTTCCTGCCAAAATGCACTTGTGAAGACAACATCACAATTACAAAGAATGGAAGGAGGTAAACCATGCAACCTGACAATTTCCTTGTAGAAAACCCCGACCATATAAACAGTAAAGGGATGAGATAAAGCAAGAAAATGGCTGTATTTGCGAAACCTCTCCACCACGACAAGAGTATTATCAAAGACATTAGAAGAAGGAAGTCCAACAATGAAATGGAGGGAGATATCCTCCAAAACTCTGTTAGGAAGGGGTAAAGGCTGTAAGAGACCAGTTGGAGCTAACATTTCATATTTATGTTGCTGGCATATCAAGCAATTCTGGACAAACAATTTAACATCATGCTTGAAACAAGGCCAGAAAAAATTTGCAGCTACCCTATTGAGAGTTTTCAAGTAATCTCTGTGACCTCTTGTAGGGGAATCATCTGACTCCACTAAAATCTTGGCTTTAAGTCAGGATAATCAGGAATAACCAGCCGAGATTTGTAGCAAAGGAGGTTAGCAGACACTGAGAAACCAGGATGAACCGATGGATGAGAAGAAAGTTGATCTCGAATTTGCTTAGTATATGGATCAACTTCAATTGCTTCGATCAAATTACTGAAATCTAACGGAATAGGCATCACCAAATTAAAGAAATTAGCATGTTGAAGGTGATGAGATAAGGCATCAGCTCCTTTGTTTTCATTACCTGAATTATAGACAATAGTGAAATCAAAAGGCAATAATTTAAACAAGCGTTGTTGTTCAGCAGTAGTCACCCGTTGATGCATGAGATATTTTAAACTACAATGGTCAGTAGTGACAATTAAATGCCGCCCCAAAAGATAATGCTTCCATTTTTGCAATGCAAGGACCAAAGCCAGCAATTCATGATCCTAAGTAGAGTTAATGCAACTAGAAAAGGAAAATCCCTTACTGAAATAAGCCATAGGATGACACTTTTGCAGTAAAATAGCTCCTACTCCATCAGATGAAACATCACCACTCAACTACAAACTGTTGAGTAAAGTCGGGAAGGTGAAGCATCGGTACTGATGTTAAGATCCTTTTTTAAGATTTTGGAATACCTCTTTTACTTTTGTATTCCAGGACAAAGCATCTTTCTTGGTCAATTCTGTCAAAGGATGAGCGACAATCCCATAGTTCTTAACAAAGCATGTATAATAACCCGTGATACCTAAGAACCGCGAAGTTCCTTGACAGTCTTTGGAATAGGCCATTCCAACACTGCATGTATTTTTTCTGGATCCACTGCTACTCCATCTTGAGAAATCACATGACCCAAAAAACCAATTTGGTGTTGACTAAACAGAATTTCTTTGGATTAGCAAAAAAGTAATTGATAGAAAGAAGATGAAGAACTGTTTGAAGGTGTTGGTGTGTTCGAGGGTCAGGGCTATAGATTAAGATATCATCAAAGAACACTAGGACAAATTTTTGAATGGGTAACAGAGGAATAACATGAGAATGTGTTCTAAATGGTGGAAGAGATGCTGGTTCAAAAAACACAAACTGAAATTCATCTGAGAGTGTTTGGATTGGTTACCTGGAGCCGCTGATATCAAGTTAAAAGATTGAAGGGAACCCGTGGCTGAATTTGTTGATCTTACGCCTTGCAATTTGTAGCGTTTCCCTTGCCTATTGAAAATTATGAACATACCCTTCCAGTTAGCTTGAATAGTATTGAGAGAGGCTAACCATTTGATACCAAAAACCAAATCAGCCCCTCCAAGTGTAAAAAGAGAGTAAACCTGAGTGATGGTAAAGCCCGGTAATTGAATTTGATGATTCCGACAAACTTTATTGCAGCGTATGATGTCCTCATTTCCTATTTGCACACCGAATGTTGGAACTATTTTCACTGGGAAATTATGTTCATCCACAATGGATTCAACCACAAAATTATGTGTGGAACCACTATCCACAAGTATTAAGACCTTTTTATGGTTGATTTCACTCTGAAGCTTCATTGTAGCACCAACTGGCTATCCAAAAATGGCATGGAAAGAAATTTCAGCAATGTCAGTTTCTTGAGAGTTGTCACCAATTACTGCATTGACTTCATCAACAGTTTACAATTGATCTTCTCCAGTAAGCTCCATGAGAGAGTTCTGCAAATTTGCATCTATGACCTGGTGTGAATTTCTCATGGCAACGACAACAAAGTCTTTGTGCCATAAGATTTCTCTCGATTTCCCATGTTTACGTTTAGAGAGGTTGGGAAGCGGCTGGGCTGGAAGAAACATTGCTGCGCGGAATGTTATGTGTGGATGAAGAATTTCTTCTGGGTGTTTCTAATAGAATGCAATGGATTTTGTATGGATCTGTTGGTTTGGGTCCAATTAGGCACTCTGTTGCTGCGAATTGGAAGTGCCAAACTCATTGCTGTATAAACGATCCTAGGTTTGTGAATCCTAACATCAGATTTAAGTTCCTCTTTCAACCCACTGAGGAAGACCCCTAAGACACAATGATCTGGCCAGTTTGTGATCCTCGACGAACGTTTTGCAAATTCTTGACGATACACCTGTATAGAACCTGTTTGTTAAATGCTACAAAGGTGCTCGTCGGGATTTTGGAACTCCATAGTATCATAGTTTTCTTGGAATGCTTTAACAAGCTCTTCCCAATAAAGGAAAAATTTGCTCACGATTTATCCAAAAAAAGAGATCCAGAGCATCCCCTTCCAAATACATCGCTGCGATGTCAACTTTGTGTTCCTAATGAGTTTGATAATAGCAGAAATATTGTTCTGCTTTCAAAATCCATCCTTTGGGATCACCTCCTTTAAATCTGGGGAATTCCATTTTTGTGTATGACCTTCGGGAAGGATTTTGTGGCCAAGTTGGACTATCAATATCTTCTTCCTCGGCTTGCCAAATGGATTTTCCTTTATTACGATTTCGGTGACTGGATTCTTCTTGTTGGGTGAAACTAGTCTCTGGGCTTTTAATGTTGCTATGTCTGCTGCCAGGGAGTTAATCGTATTTAATTTTGATGCTATGGCAAAGAATTGGTGGGCAAGAGATTAAACATTGTGAACGCCTTTTTGAGAATTAGATGGTCTAGTATTTACCATTTTAGACCGAACGGCTCTGATACCAAAACTGATAATAATCAGAAGAAGAGAACCAAAAAAATAGAACGAAGCAAGTTATTTACTGGTAATAGTTTGTGCAAGAATCTTAAACAGAATTATACCAATAAAGTTGTCCATATGGAGAGGACAAGACTCCGGAATATAGTAGTTTAATTCTAAATTACATACCCCAAAATAACTTATCCTAGTTACATATTTATAGAGAACATAATAGGATAAGACTAACACCATAAACTACAAACTAGGAATAATAATTGCTACACCAATTGCTGGAGCAAATCAAGGGAATAGTTGCAACTGCTGTAGCACTGTTCAACTCTTTGTCCTTTTGTTGATATTTTTTTCTGCAGTATGTCTTGAGAGGTGGGTCAGTATCATACTCCAATGTTAGATGCTACATTTTTCCTGTCATTTGATGTTTAGGTCAAAAAGCTATGCTTTTTCTGTAGTGACTCAATTATCAAACTTTTTTTTGATTAGTAAGCATTCAGTCTACAAGGTGGGGAATGGGACTGAAATCCTATTCTGGAAGAAATATTGGAATGAAATGTGTCATGACTCTATTTCTCAGGTCATGATGGCACCTACTACACCCCACCAGTAGATAAGGCTAAGCCATAGCCCGAAACCATAGTCAATGGGCTATCATGTGGAAAAAGCAGCAAAAAAGCAAGAAACCAACAATAATGAGAAGAAAGAGAAATATAATACACGAAAAGTCATTCCCAAGACCTGACATCAATCAGTAATCGAATGGCTAATCAAAATAAGAAGACAAGGCTTTCACAAATATAAAATCAGTATAGGCTATCTCTAAATACAATATAAAGACTAGCCTAGTCAAAATAAATGGAAATCAATAACTCCAAATGCCAGGAGCTCATCCCAGTCTCGAAAATCCAAAAGGATCTCTTTGCGAAAATCAATCAACGACAAGAACTTGTACTATGATCTACAGGTGCAGAAGTGTAATATGAGTACCAAACAAATGGTACTTAGTAAGTATAGGCCGACTGAGTTCAACAGAAAAGTAAGTATAAATAACATATAAATAGGAAAGGTAATAAAAATGAAGGAATAGGACAGGAGTTAAAAAAAAACCGAGTCAAAGAACGTACCTGAGGTGCAAGTCCAAAAATCTACTCGCACCACGGAGTTATTATAGGAGTCAACTAAACAATGACATATCGATGACAATTACCACTAAACAACATAACAACATAAAACCTAATCCAACTCAGCCTAACAGGCGGTACCAACATCAAGTCCAGACATCCACCTAACCCTACCTACCAATTAGCCTGCTACTCTAATTCGCGACCTCCACTCCTTTCTATCTAAGGCCATGTTCTCGGTGAGATCAAGTTTCGCCATATCTTGTCTGATCACTTCTCCCCAATCCTTCTCCTATCTAACCCCCATAAATTCGGAAGGTACAATCAATAACATAACCCAATTGGCCTCCAATACAATTGGGGTGTCAAACAACAACTAATTATATTGGTGATAGGCGATGCACATGAATGTTACGTATGCAGTAGAACTAGCTGAATCGTCAGTAACCAAAAGAACCTAGTGTATAAACCTACCCCAACTGAGCTAGCAAGGTAGGACCCATGTAGTGCCCCCATCTAAAGTGCCTGCATCTGGTATAGTGGTACCCATGACCACAGGGATCCATGGGATGCGGGAAGTCCATTTACACTGCCTTGGCCCAAACCAGGTCTTACAACAAGTTATTTTCATTATGGTACTAGAGGAATGAGTAGCCAGCGGTGCCGATGCACCAGCTATTTAAGTAAAAGCTGAGGAGTATGTCACAGATAAAAAGAAGTATGACCTCGACGCCTCATAAGTGATAAGTCTTAAAATCCGACAATCAAGTGATCCAAGTGGTATGACTACAGTTAAAATCAATTTAAAACCAACAGTGTGAAAATAATCCTTTGCGTGAATGATACAAAAATGTGAGAATGAGCAACTAATGCAATGCATGCCATCACCTATATCTAAACAAGACACCTAGGATCAAAATACAATATCAACACTCTTACACTACAAAGGTGGAGAGAACTAACTTGAGGTTCAACTACTCCTCAAATACGACCTTGGGCCCAACAATATAACAACACCATAAACAAGCCTACTGCTAATCAACAAGCGAAGGTATTAAGAAGAGTTCCAGAATCAATAAGGGGAGAGAAATAACTCAAGGAACGATGCCTTACCCTAAACATACTAATCCAACTCACAATTGAGCAAAGCTAAGCCAAGCCTACGACTACGACGAGCCACTAAGGTCTCAAGCACCAACACAAGATGCACTATCCGAAACAAGTCCTACCGAAGCCACACCTAACTTTGAGGGCAATAAAGCACATACAAAGGCACCTAAGGCTCAATCGTAGCCTAAGCCACAAGTATCAATCCTAAAAGGATGATCACACTAATTCATACCACCGTGAAGGCCACAAGTCTAAATCTTTCACGAGACTATACTAGTCTAAGGTTAATTGAGAATCAAGAAAATAGGATAGAATGAGAGGGAATCGAATGCCGAGCAAATGCAATCCTAAATGACATGTGATTCATACTAAACATCATTTAATGAAGTCCAATCAAGAAAGTAGACAGTAGCCTACATCGAAGTCGATCACGCACGCTCCACCACGCAAGAGCTATCCACTTTTGAAATAGCTTCAAATGCTGCCGCATTAACAAAGTACCAATCACCAAGTCCTCACAGCCATTTAGGCATCAAAATTGCAGGAGTTAGAGGCGAACTTAAAATTAGGTCTAAATGGGACTGTGGGACCACACTGGAAATCCCAAAATTGACTCCATCAAAAGGTGCATTTTAGCTTACATAACTTGTGTCCTAAAATAGGGCACAATTCAAGCTCGAAAACATCTCATAAGACTACATGTAACAAAAACACCATTAAAGCACCATTAAAGAGCTAAGCTAGCCCTTTCTGAGCAGAAATTACCTAAAATGAGTAGTCCCCGACGATCTATGACCACTTCAATGCGAAGCCTGGGGTCTGGGGAGGATAGAATGTCTGCAGACCTTACCACTACCTCATAGAAGTAGAGACTCTTTCCTGGGAACCCTCGTCTCAAAAACCCATAAGCAGAATAAACTAGATATGACAAAAGGAAATAAAAGGGAATAGAAAGAGCTACTAATAACGAAAAAATACGTGACAATATGTAAATACGATAAGATTAACACATATACGATGGATAATGACAACACATGACATAAAACACGACTACTACACCTTAAGGCCAGACATCCACCTAACCCTACCTACCAATTAGCCTGCTACTCTAATTCGCGACCTCCACTCCTTTCTATCTAAGGCCATGTTCTCGGTGAGATCAAGTTTCGCCATATCTTGTCTGATCACTTCTCCCCAATCCTTCTTCGGTCTACCTCTACCCCTCCGTGTATCTCCCATTGATCAAGTTTCACCATATCTTGTCTGATCACCTCCTACCAATACTTCTTCGGTCTACCTCTACCCCTCTGTGTAACTCCCAAATCCAGCCTCTCGCACCTCCTAACAGGAACATCAGTACTCCTTCTTTGCCCTTGTCCAAACCATCGCAGTTTCGCTTCGCTCATCTTATCAGCCACAGGGGCCACCTCTAGCTCTTTGAGTTTAGGAGGTATCTTCTTGTCACACAATACTCCAGATGCTAGCCTCTATTTAGTCCATGTTGCCCCAATACGATGTGTGGCATCATCGTCGATATCACAACTACTCTGGATGATGGACCCCAGGTACTTACAGTTTTGCCTCTTGGGGATAGGTTGAGTGGCAAGCCTCACATCAATGTCTGCTTCATCCCTCGCAACACTGAATTTGCACTTCAAGTATTCTGTTTTGGTCCTGCTCAATTTGAACCATTTGGACTCCAAAGTATGTCTCCAAACCTCTAACCTATCATTT
>DF359789.1:53396-66237 GCA_000787875.1 Solanum virginianum
CCGAGTTTTGGCTCCATCGTACATGTCCTTAATCGCCCTGATATATGCCATTGGGACACCTTTCACCTCTAGACACCTCCATAGGACATCCCTAGGAACTTTGTCATAGGCCTTCTCGAGATCAATGAACACCATATGAAGGTTCTTCTTTCTTTCCCAATATTTCTCCACTAATCTCCGGACAAGATGAATTGCTTCACCACCCAGGCATGAATCCAAACTGATTTTATGAAATGGACATTACTCTTCTCACCCTCATCTGCACAACTCTCTCCCAGATCTTCATAGTGTGACTAACAACTTGCTACCCATGTAATTGTTACAGTTTTGAATATCTCCTTTGTTCTTGTACAATGGAACCATTGTACTCTTCCTCCATTCATCAGGCATCTTGGTAGTCTTTGTAATAGCATTGAACAGTCTAGTCAAACACTCTATGCCATCCTTGACCATGTTCTTCCAAAAATCTACTGGAATCTCATCGGGTCCAATTGCCCTCCCTTTCTTCATCCTACTAATAGCCCTTCTAACCTCATCAACTCTGAACCTCCTGCAATAACCAAAATCACGATGACTTTCGGAGTGTGCCAACTTGCCCAACTCAATATCTCTATCTCCTTTTTCATTTAAGAGTTTGTGAAAGTAAGCTTGCCACCTTAGTTTAATGGACGTGTCATCCACCAACACCTCACCCTCCTCATCCTTGATGCACTTCACTTGGTCCAAGTCGCGAGCTTTCCTTTCTCTTTAGCGAGCCTATACAATCTCTTGTCCCCGCCTTTATCACTTAGATCTTCATATAGACTCTCAAACGCTGCAGTCTTAGCACTCGTCACCGCCATCTTTGTTTCTGACTTAGCCAATCTTATAGATCTCCTTAAGCCTTCGCTTTTCATCTTCATCCCTACACTCCAACCACTCCTCCCTTTCTTCATCCTACTAATAGCCCTTCTAACCTCATCAACTCTGAACCTCCTGCAATAACCAAAATCACGATGACGCTTCTGACTTAGCCGTCTTATCGATTTTCTGAAGCCTTCACTTTTCATCTTCATCCCTACACTCCAACCACTTTGTGTAAGCAACCTTCTTATCTTTCACTTTGCCCTGAACTACATCATTCCACCACCAATCGCCCTGACGTCCACCAAAGGTCCCTCTCGAAACCCCTAGTACCTCGGTGGCTACCTTTCTAATTCAACCAGCAGTAGTGTCCCACATACTGTTCACATTTCCGCCATTACTCCAAGCCTCTAAGTTTCTCAACTTTTCTTCCATCTCTCGAGAAAGGGCAGGAGAAGGCATCCCCATCTAATCCTTGGTTGGGCATAAATAACCTTCTTCTTCTTTGCTCTCTTGATCTCTAAATCCATCACTAGAAGCCTATGTTGAGTGGAAATATTTTCACTTAGCATCTTATACCAAAATTTACTTTATCATGAGTGGAAATATTTTCACTCGGAAAAACTTTGCGACTCTTACACAGACTTCTATCGCCCTTTCGGAGAAGTAGGTAATCTATCTGAGTCTTAGCTATCGTACTACGGAAGGTAATCAAGTGATTTTGCCTCTTCGGAAACATGAGTCAACAATAACTAACTCAAAGGCTTTGGCAAAATCCAAGAGAGACGTCCCACCTCCATTCCTCTCCCCAAAACCAAAGCCTCCATGAACACCTTCAAACCTGCTAGTGGTTGCCCCGATATGCCCATTAAAGTCACCCCTAATGAAGATCTTTTTGTTTTCGGTATGCCTCGCACAACCTCATCTAGATCTTTCTAAAAGAGCTTTTTGACTTCCTCATCTAGGCCTACTTAGGGCCCATAAGCACTAACTACATTCACTATATGCCTACCAACCACGGGTTTGATAAACATCATCCTATCATTAACCCTCCTAACCTCAACCACATATTCCCTAAGGTCCTCATATACTAAGATACCTACACCATTTCTATCCCTAGAACCGACCGAGTACCATAACTTAAACCCATCTACATATCGAGCTTTGGTAGCTACCACTTAATCTCCTGAACACACGCTATATTAATATGTCTCCTCTTAAGACACTTCACTAGCTCTGTGGATTTCCTTGTAAGTGATCCTATATTCCATGACCCTACTCTTAACTAAGCATGTGCCCCTGTTACCATCCTTACTCCTAACCTCTGACCCCAACCGATGAAATGACCCTAGTCTACCATTAGATCCTGACGCCACTAAATTAAGAACTAATAACTCTCTAAGCTACAAGATCAAGAAGATACAATAAGGTAAACTACTAATCAGACAATCGACAAGTCTGGTAAATATAGAAAAAATGATAAATCTAGAAATATGTGGTAAAAGGCTATACAATAGACAAGTGAAATCAATCAAATCAGACACCCACAACTCAAGGAATCGAAGTTGGAATATTTTGCAAATGGCTGAAACGCGTAAGTGGTCATGGCTGACGCGATGTTGAAATTTGCAACCGAGGTCGTCTAGGCAAATAGTGGGTCCCACATCCAAGCCAATTTCCACAAAGGGGCTCGAGATTAGTCTGGAAGCCTCGGAAACTGCACAAAAAGGTCGTTCTAGATCAAATTCGACATTTCGGAGCTAGACGAAATTCTTATTCGAGTGCATTTTTCAAGAATGTTGACTGGAGTCGAACTTAGGCCAAAGCTTAAAGGCTAAAACATGTTTCGGAGCTAGACGAAATTCTTATTCGAGTGCATTTTTCAAGAATGTTGACTGGAGTCGAACTTAGGCCAAAGCTTAAAGGCTAAAACATGTTTCGGAGCTAGACGAAATTCTCATTCGAGTGCATTTTTCAAGAATGTTGACTGGAGTCGAACTTAGGCCAAAGCTTAAAGGCTAAAACATCTAACAACACAAACTCGCATTGAGAACCTTGAGACCTGAGCTGACCATGCCCCTAGCCTAAAATGGCCTTTCTGGAGCTAATGGAATAGTCAGAATTGCATTCAGAGACTATTTATTTGAAGTTTTGACTAAAGTTGACTCTTTAAGTTTCAAAAGTAAAATATAGAAACCTATACAAATTCCTGACGAACGACTAGGCAACCAAACCGTCAGTGCCAGTAAGTCATAAATGACTTAGGGTTGCTACATAAAAGCACTAAACGTCGAAAAGATCGAGAACTGAGAACATGACTTGGAGGGTCATTACAACATGAGACACTAATGGTCTTATTTCTAGACCTATTCTCCGTGTGCACCAATCTGGAAGAAACAGTGGCTGAGACATGGTCTACTCATGGATGAAATATTGTGTTCAAAAGGCATTTAAATGATTGGGAGATTGGAAGAATGGTTGAGCTAATACAAGTTATGGATGAGTTCAATGGGTTATCAGCTGAAAAAGATTCTTTAGATAAAAATACTCTAGAGATGGAAGCCTTTTTGTTAAGAAGCTATATATTAAGGAGGTGAAGGAGCAACCAGGTTGTAAGCTTGGCCCCTGGAAGCAGATTTGGAGGAATAAGGTTCCAACCAAGACAAAGTGTTTCTCTTGGTGGGTTGCCAGAAGAGCATGCTCCACACATGAGAGATTGAAAAGGGGAGGCGTCTATATTGCTTCTTGGTGATCTCTCAGTAATAAGGCTGAGGAAACCAACAACCACTTGTTCCTCCATTGCTGAGTGACAACATAATTGTGGAAGCTTTTTCTGGGACTAACACATACGGAAAGATTATGTGAGCATACAGCAGACTTGCTTAGTTGCTGAATCCGGCACCGGGGGGCGGGGGGTAACCAATATTTGGAGGTCTCCAGCACTTTATGCTGAGGAATACAACATTTTCTTGCTAAAAAGTAAGCATTCAAACAATGGTGCACTCAAAAAGTGCATTAATGTGTACAAGAAAAATTCAGTAGCCCTTTATAAATGCCAGGAACTAGAACTACAAGGTATTAGAACCATGAACATATAGCATCTTATACCAAAATTTACTTTATCAAACTTCAGGTGGACTTGATCTTTAGTTACGTGCCAGTATTTAACTTTAGATTATGGTGACTTCATTTCCTCCATTTTTGTGCAAATTATCTGCTATCTTATCTTTAAACAATAAAGGAGGTATATAATTCTTATCTTACCAAAATAAAAAAAATGAAATAAATGAGGTATACCGTTGCACTTTCTTTTTTGGATACATGGTGTCCCAGTCAGCTTGCGTGCTCCTTGACTAATTCCATGGGATACCCCACATTGTTGCGCTCTTTTCTTGGTATCTTAAAGTATTACCTTTATTTATTTATTTATTTTATTTGTTGGTAAAGTCGTGCACATTCTAGTATGAAGAGTAATCAAATTCTAATGATCATTGAGCACCCTAGAATTTATCATCATTACGTTCACTGTTTATTATTTGTGCATGGCGTTGCGTTTATCAAAATCAGGTAGCTCTTGATTTTCTTCGCTATATGGTGACATGCTTGTCTTCTCCTTTGATTTATTATAATGTAGGTCTTATGTGACAGATGAGCCAGACCATGTAAAAATTCAGTGTTTGCTTACAACCAAGGGGAGAGGAATGTTTTGTGTGGATGATGTTGCTGAAGCCTCCTTAGTTCATAAAGAAGATCCTTTTGCTGCGGTACAAGCCAAAACCTCGCCTTTCACAATGTCAACTATTTATTTTATATTGGCGGTGGTTGGGCTAGCTTGCATGCACCTCAACTAATTTCATGGGGTACTTGCTACCTGCCGCCGTCACAAGTAGCGGGTAACTCTATCTAACAAGACTTGGATATATGAAAAGAAACCGCCTAGTGTTATTTGCCAATATTGACATTTGAACCTAAGACCTCATGGTTCTTAGCCTACTTCAGTGACCGCCCTTAGGTGCAGTGTCGACTATTCTTATTCTTGTGATACGTCTAATTTTTTCGGAGGGGCCCATTTTCTTTTATAATATTTGTGGCCTCCAAATAATCATATCCTCCTTTTGCTCCCCCTTTGTCTTTCTAGGGACTCTGATAAAGCTCACTCTGAAGATTTTTAGTTTGTCACAGATCAGTAAGGCATAAGATTATGAAGCATTAACCTTTTGCTTCAAGACTATTTGGTTCTTACCATGCTGAGTGCAATGCAGGTTATCTTGAAGAAAAGTCGGGAGACTCACTGCCATTTTTGCTTCAATGAACTGCCAGCAGATGCCATTTCTTGTGTGTCATGTTCTATTCCATTATACTGCAGTGACTGGTGTCAAATAAAAGCTGGCGGGCAAAAGTTTGATAGGAGCTCTAATAGTTTTAGTGGTCTTGAGGGCTTAGCAGATGATCTGAAGAACTATATGTCAGTTGCTGTTCTGGCAGGCACTTCAACTTTAGATACTGGGCATATTGCTGAGCACAGGCATGAATGTCAAGGTTTCCATTGGCCTCTGATATTACCAGCAGAAGTAGTTTTGGCTGGTAGAATCCTTGTGAAAGTCATCGAGCAAAACAGATGTGCGAGTGCTGATTCTAGCCTTATTGGGTTCCTGGTAAATGCTCTAATGCTTGAGCTTTGTTTTCTTGTTTGTGCTTCCAAGAAGCACCTAATTTCATAGCTGATGACTGGATTTTGTAGGATCTTTCTCACAATTATCTACAGCTCCCTCCTGAAAGCAAATTGGAGATGCATATCTACTCGATCATTTTACTATACTGTCTTCAGCATTTTTACAGAACTGAACTGTCCATTAGTGGGATAATGGTTTCAAAGGCAAGATCCCTTCTCCAGAAAATCTTTGCATTCTGAATGAAGAAGTTACGTGCAGGTTTCATGCTGATTGTCTAATGATACTAATCTTTGCGTCCCTGTAAACTAGAAAATATTCTACATTAATCATTCTCTAGATTCCAGAGAGGAAATAGAAAAACAAGAAGAAGAAAAGAAAAACATATGCCCATGAAAATGAGCCGACTGTGTCTAAATATGCAGCTATACCCAAATTTTATAAGGTTCAGTCTGGACAAGCTTGCTTTGTTATTAAACTTGCTTTTGTGGATTTGTAAAGCTGTCTCCATATACATTGCTTTTGATGTATTCATAAAAACTGTTTATTCTGTTTAAACACTGTAAAAAGCTCAATATTTTGGGATGGATTGATAAAAGAGAATATACATCTTATTTCTGTTTGGGGCACTTTTTATTTTGACTCAGCATGGTCGTCATATTCTTTCTTTGTTGGTTTGGTGGTACTGTAAATCTCTTTCATTTAAACAAACAATTGTCACTTAGAAAGGAGAGATCCCGTAATATCTTTTTTTGAGAACCCTAATATGCTTTAGTACTTTAGTCATTGCCATATGTCTCAGTGGCTCCCTACTTCTTCACTGCTTGAACTTAGGCTGCAGAAGTAAAATTCTACCCTTTGAATCCGTGAATTATATGGAAGAATCACTCTAGCATTAGATTTTGGGTGATTCTCACAGGCACTGTTTTCCTTGCAGACAGTTATCCTTCTTTCTCAAATCCAAGTAAATTCCATGGCAGTTGTCCGTATGCAAGCTCCAGAGGTAAAAGGGCCTACATACAAGCATGGGAATGCTTTAACCAGTAATTTAGAACAAGTATGTACTTCTCTGTCACACATTTTCTATGGCGAGTGCATTAGTTTACTATGCATCTTAGCTTAAATTGGGACTCACAGGTCATTGCAGAGAGCATAGAATATCATTTACCAGTTCGATGTTATTTTTCAGAAAATTGAGTTTGGTTAAAGCTTCAAGCCATGATTTTAATGTTTCTTTCTACAGGTTAAAGTGGGTCAAGCTGTTTATGCGGCTGGTAGTTTTTTCAACCACTCTTGCGAGCCAAACATCCACACATATTTTCTTTCACGCACCCTCTATGTACGAGCCACAGAATACATTTTGGCTGGCTCTGAACTGGAGCTATCTTATGGCCCCCAGGTAGTCATGTTTAATTATAGCTTGTCTGTCTTTATTTTTCAGATTTAGGATTTTGGAGTCTAACATTAGCACCTTTATCTTGCTTTCTGGGGTTTTAATATCACATCTTCGGATTTTCCTGTGAATGCTAGATAGAAGTAGTCAGCAACAGTCCACACAAATTCCAGTTCATTGCTCCCATTCTGATTTGGTAACTGAAGAAAGAAATTCTGAGCGTTAGATTAAGATTTCAAGAATGATCAGTAAAAATTATGACAGATTTCAAGATCTTCCTATAACCTTTTAAAGGAAACCAAAGAAAAGGGGAGAGGGAGAGGAGGGAGACAGAGAGGTGAGCTCATCTGATCATGCAACTGCAGCTTCTGGCCCGTCTGTTTGTTTATGATCTTTCAACTGTGTAATGTTTCATTAATTTGGGATGTGGTTGTTTTTCAGATAGGGCAGTGGGACTGCAAAGACCGTCGACGGCTCTTGGAAGACCGCTACTCATTTACATGTCAATGTACTGGCTGCTCCGAGTTGAATGTTTCTGACCTTGTCATCAATGCTTATAGGTGCACTAAACAAAATTGTTTAGGAGTGGTCCTTGATCGTACTGTTACTAAATGTGAGAAACAAAAACTGAAGCTCCTCATTGATGCCCCTACAGTTTACAGTAAGCAGGTATTTTAATGATGCATCTGTCTCTAGGACAAATTATTTCTGTGAAAGATGACGACTCAGAAAATATTATTAAGAAACATTGACTACATTATTACACTGATCTCTATTTATATACAGTACATTACAATCATTTTAGATGTAGAAGACTATATACAATCCTATTCCTATTCTTATTCTAGCACTTCCCTTAAAATGGTGTATATATAAAAGTCATATGTACCAAGCTTATTACAGAAGTAACTAATACGAGGAGCAGTAAAGTACTGGGTGAAAATATCTACAAGCAGATCACTTGACTTCATAAATTTTGTAACTATATCTTGTAAGAGTATCCTTCTTGAAACAAAGTGAGTCAATCTCAATGTGCTTAGTCCTCTCGTGAAATACTAAGTTTAGTGCAATATGAAGGGCCACTTGATTATCACACAAGTTCTTTGATTCTTTCAGCAACTTTTTGATCCAAACAAGCTCACAAGTTGCTACAACAATTGCTAGTTAGTTCTGCACTAGATCGAGCAACCACATTCTATTTCTTACTCTTCCAGAATACTAAATTATCTCCTACTAAAACACAAAATCCAAAAGAGGAATGTCTATCAGAGATGATCCTCCCCCATCAACATCTGTATATCTAACAATTTGCTGATGGCCTCAAACCTCTAAGAATAGTCCTTTGCTCAGAGTTGACTTTATATTTCGTAGAATGCAGACAATTGTATTCCAATAACTATCACAAGGAGAATCTGTACATTGACTTACAACACTCATATGAAAAGAAATGTCAAATCTAGTCATTATGAGATAATTCAGTTTACCAACGAATTGTCTATATCTTCCGGGATCACTGAGTGGATTCACCTATCATGGCAAAAGTTTAGCGTTCAGATTCATAAGTGTGTCAGTGGGTCTACATCCTATCATTCCTTCTCCTCAAGAATATTTAAAGCATACTTTCATGGTGAAATAACTATACCTGATATGGACATCCAAGCAATCTCAATGCCTAGAAAATACTTTAGTATGCGAGGTCTTTAGTTTGATAATGTTGAAAGAGATGTTACTTTAAATTAGTGACACCATCCTGATCATCGCTGCTGATAACGATATTGTCAACATGAACCACCAAATAAATACATAGATCTGGAGAAGAATACCAATAAAATACAAAGTGATTAGCTTCACTATGAGTCCTGCCAAACTCCTGAATTATTGTGTTGAATCTCAAACTAAGCTCGAGTAGATTGTTTTAGAACATAGAGTGATGGACACAATTCATATATAACGCTACTAGACTTCTCTGAGCAACAAAGCCAGATGGTTACTCCATTTGAACTTCCTCTTCAAGATGGAGAAAAATATTCACAATGTCCAACTGATAAAAAGGCCAATGACAGACAACCACCATGGATGTAAAAGGATGGAAAAATGCTATTTTAGTCACGAGAAAGAAAGTATCATTATATTCTAGCCCAAATATCTGAGTCTACCTTTGGCAACAAGGCTAGAATTAATTCGATCAATTTGGCCGTTTGGACGAATTTTTGACTGCATAAACCCAATGACAACCAACAATTTATTTACATGAAAGAAGAAGAGCAAACTCCCTAATGCAACTCGCATGTAAAGCAAACATATCGTTAATCATAGCCTGTTGCCATCTTGGATGGGAGAGTGCTACACTTGTTAACCTAGGGATGGAAACAAGGTGAGATGATACAAATGCATAATGGGGTGATCATATACCTTTTCGAAGTGCAATCGATTGACCAAGAGGTGATAAGTCCGTTGTAGGTGCAGGACGTGAATCATCTAGACCTAATGTTGGACACAGATGATGATGATAAATTAGGAATGGCGGTATTGTGGCTGGAGATGTAGTATTAAGCATAGATATCTCAAAAGTCGGTATAAGTAAGACCTCAGAGATATTAAGATCAAAAGAAGATGTAAAGTAAGGTCGAGACTAAAAATGTGACACTGCTTGACATAAAGTACTGATGAACATCAGGTGAATAACTACAATGCCCCTTTTGAACTCAAGAATAGCCAAATACCACTCGCATGTAAAGCAAAAATCTCGTCAACCATAGCCTGTCACCCTCCTAAATGAGAAAGTGTGTACTGATGAAGATCAGGTAATAAGCAACGATGCCCTTTATGAACTCGAGAATAGCCAAGAAAGGCACATTTGAGAGCATGAGGGACTAATACGTGCTCTCGAAAACACGAGGCAGAAAAGAGTATAGAGTTGACTGAGGAAACAATAATGAATAAGGAATCTGATTCTGAATGGAAGATGAGGGCTACATATTAATTATATAACAAGATATGAGAACTACATTGCCCCAAAAATGCAGTGGAACATGAGATTGAATTATAAGAGTGCGAGTAGTCTCATTGAGGTGTCTATTCTTTCTCTCTACTACACTATTTTGTTGAGGGATAATACGAATAAGATGTTTGAATAATTCTTTGGTGAGTCATTTACTACTGAAACTAATAGAATAAGTATTCCAAGGGATTATCACTATAAAAAGTATGAATAGAAACACCATATTGATTTTGTATTTCAGTAGAAAAACTCTTGAATATAAAAAACAAGTCAAAGTGATTTTGCATTAAGAAAATCCAAGTATATCTTCAATAATCATCATTGAAAACCAACAAAATAACAAAATCCTAAGGCCGAATTGACTCTACTACGATCCTAAATATGCAAGTATCGACTTTGCACGACTCTCAGCACTGTGGAAAGGTAGTGTGGGTGTGTTTCCCAAGTTAACACGACTCACAATCTAATGTGGACAAACTAGGCAACATCTTTTGTAGCTTAAATAAATGCAGATGCCCTAAACTGTCGAATGAGTTGGTAGATTCAGGCGTAATATGCTCCATCAATGATCTGGCAGATTTGATTATAATTTGCTCCATGAATAAGTTGGCATATTTCATTATAATCTGCTACTGTAAATATAAGATAGAATATATTTTTCTAGGAAAATAATTTAGAGGAAATCCCTTAATTCAAGGATCTCCTAAGAATTAGGGATTGATTAGTTAATTTGATCTTATTCTCTTATAAATACTATATAGAAATGCTATGAATAAAAATATACTTTTGCAGTATATAAACTTTCATACTATTAGAACGGGACTTTTTCCCCTAATATCATGTTGATAAAACAAGCTTTCATGAAGAGTACCTTTCTAGAACATCGATAGAAGACAAGCTCTTGGGAAGGTCCTACAAAAATCTGATGACACATGAAGGCACTGCTTCTCACATGCCCTTCCAGTTAACTTCTCATCTATTTAATGGGACGAACTATCTGGAAAGGGTGCAGTTTGTAAATCTTGCAACTGATGGCTGTGGATAGCTGGAACATCTGACTAGAGAGACGAAAAAGTCGAAAGTCGGGGACCCAAAGATGAACTCCTAGAGATCAGAGAATTCGCTTGTGATTTCTTGGTTAATAAATTCTGTGGTACCAGTCATAGGTAAATCTTATCTCTTTTTTCCCACTACAAAAGATGTGTAGGAAGCCGTTAGAGAGACATATTCTGATGTTGCAAATGCCTCTCAAATTTTTGAGTTGAAAATTAAACTATAACAAGCTAAGCAGGGTGAGAAGGAAGCCACTGCTTATTATAATGAAATGGTGTCTTTGTGGTGGGAGTTAGACCAACGTTACTATGATGATCGGGAGTGTTTTGTGGATAGTGTGAAAGCCCAAAGAAGAGAAGAAAATGAGAAAGTTTGCCTTTTATTAGCATGATTAAATCGGGAGTTTGATGAGTTCAGATCACGAATTCTAGGGTTTCTGCCCTCACTTCATGAAACTTTTTCTGAAGTTAGGTGAGAGGAAACTAGGAGGAAAGTAATGTTAAAACCTGATTTAAATGTTGAACTAAAACTTGCTATAGACTCTTCGGCTCTTGTAACAGTGAAGAATGAAAATGACAAAAACAAAAGGCCACGGTGTAGTCATTGCAAAAAACATTGGCACAACTGTGATACATGTTGGAAGATTTATGGGAACCACTAAACCAGAAAAAGAAGGGAGTTGATAATCGTGGCTTTCAATACCAAAATGGTCAGGCCCTCCAAACAATTTATTTTGATCAGGAGCAGCAACATTCTCCAGAATCATCTCCATTTACAAGGAAACAACTGGAAATTCTGCATAAACTCCTCCGATCTCCACAATTTCATCCAAATGCATCGAATTCTTCTAATCATTCTTGTTCTTTTGCGTAAATAGGTATTGTATCGTCCACTTTTCTTAGTGCCAATTCAAACCAAATAGAGTCTTGGATCATAAATTGTAGGAGCTAGTTACCATATGACTGGAAGTTCCCATTTTTTTTTCTAGTTACGCTCCGTCTGCAGGGAATAATAAAATCAAGATTGTTGGTGGTTCCTTCTTTGCCATTGTTGGAAAAGGGACTATCAAAATATTCCCCGTCTCTTGTACTTTATGATACTCTTCATGTTCCAAAACTCTCTTGTAATCTGGTTTCTATATGTAAATTAACCCATTCTCTTAATTGTCATGCTGTTTTTTATTTTGATTTGTGTGAATTTAAGGAAAGTCTCAGGGAAGATGATTGGTTGTGCTAGAGAATCTGGAGGTCTTTATTTTCTTGACAACGGGAATAACTCAATACACTGAATCTTATTTGTTTGAATTTTACTTATGTTCTAAACAAAATAATGCTTGGACACTGTGAGAAATATGGGGAAAAATAATATTGAATTGTATATTTACATATGTATTTACATTGCTACATGAAGACCCTATTTATAGACACTACAACCTAATCCAAATTCAACTAGGAAACAACATACTATTCCTATTCCAATTCTAAATAGGATTATGTAATCCTATTCCTATTCTAACACTCCCCCTCAAGCTGGTGCATACAAATCATAAGCAGTCAGCTTGTTACAAATATAATTAATACGAGGACCAGTGAGGGATTTGGTGAAGACATCTCCAAGCTAAGCACTTGACTTCACAAACTTTGTAACAATATCTTTTAAGAGTATTTTTTTCTCTGACAAAGTGACAATCAGTCTCAATGTGCTTGGTCCTTTCATGGAACACTGGATTTGATCCAATATGAAGGGCTTCTTGATTATCACACACAAGTTCCATCTGATCAACTTCGCCAAAGTTTAGCTCACTCAATAACTGCTTGACCCAGATAAGTTCGTAAGTTGCTGTAGCCAGTGCTCGATATTCTGCCTATCGATAGAAGACAA
>DF359788.1:6183-17484 GCA_000787875.1 Solanum virginianum
GAAATATATTTACGGAAGACTTTAATAGAGATTTGAAGCCTGGGTGAGATCCTTGAAGAAATCCTTGAGATTAGCCTTGAGTTTGGGCTTGAATTTAGGGTTAGAAATGAGTCTAAGTATTTGGGGAAATATTGGGAAATGTTTATGGTGATATGTGGTTGAAATAAGACTAAGTAAAGGTAAAAATATGTTTGGGAAAACTTAGGTTCAACACTTAGAAAAATTTGTGCGAACTAGAAAAAGATGATGCAGAAATAATACCTCTCTGCGTCGCGGAGAGGTCGCGGATGCCCACTAGAATTCGCACCAAGTGCAAATTTCATAAATTGATTCCTTTACTTTAAAATCAAGGTTAGACCCTTGTCACCCTAATTTGGACCCCTTGAACAAGAATATGAAGCCAAATTTTTGAAATTCCAAATAGATTTTTAGATATATGGAAAACAAGTTTTCGGTTACTTTTGAGGCACATTTTCGGGCACTTTTTGGGGTCATTTTAGGATGCACCAATGGGAGTAGACACCTCATATGGCTCACACAATAATTCGAATTTAACATGAAGCTTTTTGACAAAAAAAGGAGTAATAAAAGAAAGAGTAGCACCTGGGTCAATCAATGTATACACATCAAAATAAAAAAAAATTCATACCAATGATGACACCGGGCACCTCATCTACCCCTTGTCTCCCTTGAAGAGCATAAAACCAATTTTGCCTTGATGCACCTCCTTGTTGGCCTCCTCTTTCCTTAGGACACACATTTGCACTTTGGCCTTTTGGACGACCATCTCTACCCTTGTCGCAATTATGAGGACAATCAATCACCTTATGACCCACTTTACCACAACCATAACAAGCATTTGTGTCCTTCAAACATGGGCCATTATGGCCTCTACCAAATCTTGGACACATAGTATTAGCCACCACACCACCACCACTTTCGACCCTTGGGTTGTCATTAGTAAACCTTCTAGTAGGAGCATTGGAAGATCCTTGACCTTGATAAAACCGGCCACCATTGGGACTTTGGAACCTACCTTCAAAACAGGCCCTCTTGGCCTCATCACTCCTTCTTTTTCTAATCTTCTCCCTCTCTAGTTGTTTGGAATATGTCATGAGGTGGAAATAATCCATATCACTTATCAACATGGTGGCACGACACTCCTCATTAATCAAGTCGGACACCTCCATCCCAAATTTGTTCATTCTAGACCTTGGCTTGGCCACCAATTATGGAGCATATTTGGAGTGTTGGTTGAACTTGAGGTAATACTCCCTCACAC
Source organism: Solanum virginianum (assembly GCA_000787875.1). Lineage (NCBI taxonomy): Eukaryota > Viridiplantae > Streptophyta > Magnoliopsida > Solanales > Solanaceae > Solanum > Solanum virginianum. Next base: position 7,466 of record DF359788.1, read on the forward strand.
TCACAGATCCTTGCTTTAGATTCATGAATTCCATCATTTTGTCCTCCCTTAGCTAAAGAGGGAAGAACCGGTTGAGAAATGCCGCCTTGAACCTTTCCCAAAGGATGACATTGTTATTCCCCTTCTCCACCTTCCATTGGGTGAACCAAATTTGAGCCACCCCTTTGAGTTGGTAGGCTGCCAACTCTGCTTTCTTCTCAAAGTTAACCCCCATAATAGACAACACTTTATACACTTCATCAATAAATGCTTGAGGATCCTCATTGTCGCGTCCTATTTTCGAACTGGTCGAAATAGTTCACAACATCATGCGGCTATGCTCTCTAGTTTTTGAAAAATATGTTTCAAATTGCCACATAAATTTAAAGAAATATTAGGAAACCATTTTAAGAAAATATAAATGTAGACTTTGTTTTAGTTTGCGAAATCAGTAAAATTTCTAGGTAAGGGTTTTTGTTATTTGAGGGGAAGGTGTTAGGCATCCCTCAGAGCCTATCCGAAGATAAGAACAAAAATACAAGGTATGTCATATGTATGTTTATAATATTCGTAGAAAAACTTTAATAATGACATATTTGCTATACAACAAAATTGACAATTAAGTAATAAACAAATAAACTATAGATATAAGAAAGTTTAGAAAAATATAGATGTTCTTTTAAAATTATATGGAATAAATGAGCATATAAAAACTTATTGTGAACAATATGTCAAATTATTGGGTGTGAGAGCTTATTATAAAATAAATAAATAGATAAATAATGGATAAGGTGTAAAATATAACAATATACGCAAATTGAGTAAAATTAAGTAAGGGTTATATTTTAAAAAATAAATTAATAAAATAACTTAAAGCAAGACAATATAAAGAATGTTAAAATTTATATAAAACTTATTGTCTTATATGCATTTGTTATGAAATATATTTACGGATGTTGTTAAAAAATATACGCAAACTTATTATTTTATTTATGGTGATAAAATAACAATAACTATACGTTGTAAAATGATAAGATGTAAAATTGATGTTTATAAGTAACTAAAATTCGTAAAAGGATAATAATATGACTTATGTAAAATAATATACCAAGTGTAGATAAAATATTTACCTTATATATGACGTATACATTTACATACCTTGTATATTTGAACCTATTAAGAAAATTCTAAAAATTTTAAAATATAATATTAGAAAAACTAACAAAATACTTGAGTCATATTTAGTTTTAAAATGATATAATAATGCCTTATAAAGAAATTAACTAAGGTAGACCAAATATATATTATTATTATTTTAGAAAATCAACTAAAGGAGTTTAAATTAAAGTGAGAACTCCAGCTCTCCGGTTGTACGTGAAACATAAGAGAAAGGAGTTTACAAAAAAGGCTAAGCTACGCACAAGATTTAAAACAGCTATGAAAATTAAAATAGACTACACTATGAAGCTTAGAATTGAGTCACAGAAAGATCACAGCTCACTCAATGCTGAAAATCCAGATGATCATGAGCTCCAAAAAATAAAAAAGTAAACAAGTGCTGCAACAAGAAAATTTGAGCAGATTGATCCAACAATAGATACGAACAGGTGATTGAAACAATATACTATCAAAACAATACCAAAGGTTAACATAAAGGATGCATTTTCATTTAAAAAATAAGCAGATCTTAGCTTTTAGTCAGATCCCAGCTCAAGTCTATATCGACAACATGAAAGCCCTAAGGATGCTTTAGTTCTTATACTTAATAGGAGGCAGCACTATAGATTTCTTTAGGAGGAAATGACTCTAAACAAACAGTGTAGAATCGATTAGAATTTTCAAAATATTCGCTAAACTTCACTGTAGCAGAAAATATAGACATAGCTTCAAGTTGACAGAACTCAACTTCTAAGCAAGAATGGTCCCTTAACAGAGATATGAAGGCTCTTTCCTTTGTAAAAAAACAAAAAACTTCTACCAGCTATGGGCTTAAATAACCGCGAATCTGAAGTTGTAGACATAGATCAATATAGTATTGAGTGTTACTAATGAGATTGTCCTAAAGAAAATGAAAATATTTTAGGATTCAAGTGCTTTAGGATGGTGGATGCACTAAAACAAACTAATCTAGAAGCAGAAACGACATACGAAATCCCTAAAGAAATGACAATACATGAGCAATGCATCTAAAGCAGAGGTTAGGACTAACATTAGTAGCACGTAATATTCACAAAGCTGAGTTTTACTTCGAATATGAGGGAATTTAAGCCACAGTGAAATATAGCAGAATGTTGAGTCATATAAAAAGGGATTAAAGCATGAACCAAATAAGAACGTTCAAAACCAAACTTGAGACTTATGACAGACCCTTTTATACGAGCATAGAATAGACCCTGTTTTGATAAACAAGACAAAAGATTATGGATGAACAAGATCTTAAGTAAATATGGGTTTTTTACATGAAGTTAAAACAACCTATGACCTGAAACTTGAATTTTAACAATGAAAAAGACCGTGGCCGAGGAAACTGAAATAAACCAAATAGTAACCCATGATTGTTATACTTAACAAAAAATCATATGAATCAGTGAAGGATGTTAACTCACACAAGACGAAAATTCAGAAATAATATGCAGACTTAAGCACGCACCGTTACACACATACGTGGACCAAACTGGCAACCCAACTATACTAATATTTCATTCTCAAAATAAAATTAACAAATTACTCAGGAGAATAATCAAACCCAACATTTAACAAATATTAAGGAAAGATAATATGAAAAGAGTTGAATATTACCTATCTAAGAGCAGCAAACAAGGGCTTTAACGTCAAAGGATTTCGATCACAAACTCTCTTCCGAACTCGAACATAGGGTCAGAACAGGCCAATGGGAAGAAACTCTTAGATAGAATACTTGAAAAATTTCTAGTTTGCTTTTACTTTATTTTTCTGACCTCTTTCTTGTGTGTTTTTCTAATGTTTTCTCGTCTTATCTTTTGGTGTCTCTTCTCTGTTTTTCTGATGTTTCTTTGTGTTTTCTGGTCGATCTTTCATGGCTCTATGTTAGAACCCGTATTTCATGCATTGAAATAATTAGAAAAATTTGGGACCAAAAGTAGAGTAACTAGGGAAAGTTTGGGACCAAAAGTGGAGTAATTAGGAAAAGTTTGGGACCAAAAGTGGAATTATTGAAAGTTAGAAATCTTGAATTAATTAAGTAGGGCCCATACAAGTTTGTGTTAATATCTAATTGGAGCAACACATGGGTGGGCCATGGACACCTAATCAATTCTTGCTCTCTCTCTCTCTCTCTCTCTCTCTCTATATATATATATATATATATATATATATATATATATAAGAGGATCATTTCATTTCTCTTATCATTTTAACACTTAGAAAAAGAAGCAAAAGTTGAGAAACCTTCACGAAGGTCTCGACCAAGAACAAAAAAAATTGAAAATCATTTCTAGCCTTTTCAAAAATTATTTGTTATTCATTTCTCTTATCATTTAACCCTTAGAAAAAAGAAGCAAAAGTTGAGGAACTTCAAGAGAAGCTCTCGGCCCAAAGAGAAACAAAAAGGAAAAAATTTTCTCGCCACTCCAAAAATTATTTATTGATGTAAACCCCCTATATTGAGGTCCCTAAGTAGCGTGGAAGTGTTGTTGGAGCGATTAGCCCTCTACTTTCTCACCTTTGGAAACCCTAGCCCATTTGTAGAATTGAAGAGGAAAGGTAAGATTTGATCTTATTTCATGTGTTATAAAGGTTGTCGCAATTAGCCCTCTAGTTTCTCACTTTTGGAAATCCTAGCCCATTTGTGGAGTTGAAGAGAAAAGGTAAGGTTTGATCTTGCTTTATGTGTTATAAAGGTTGTAAGCATGTTGTAGTATATTAAAATGAAGGAAAATCATGAAATATGGAAGGTTGGAAGTAAGTTGTGTGTATGGTGCTTGAAACCGTGTGAGTAAGTGTGTGTTGTGTGGTGTTGTGTTGTGTTGAAACTATGAATTGATGCCTGGATAGTATATTTGGATCATTGTAGGGTGAAGGAATGATTGAGAATCATCTATATGCTTATGTTGGTGTGCTAGCTGAGTTTATGGATATTGTTAAGATGATGAAAAAGAGAGCTATTATTGTGTATTGCCTTTCGAATTGATTATTGATGTTGCTAGTTTACATAGCTTCAAGTTTATGGATATTGTTAAGATGATGAAAAAGAGAGCTATTATTGTGTATTGCCTTTCGAATTGATTATTGATGTTGCTAGTTTGTTATTGTTGTTATTTTTGATTAATTAGGCCGAGTTGAATTCTCGAGGTGACCTATTTTTAGGGGAAATGTTGCCCAAATTTTTGTAGAATTAAGGGCAAAGTTGGAATTTAATGCCCAAAAAGTCTTTAGCTAATGTTTGGCATGCTATGACTCATTTGTAGACTTTAGGCAACCCGAAGTGTAATTGGACTTAGCTTGTGTTGGGATTACAGTGGAGAGCATTTGAGGTATGTAAAGCAACCTTCCTCTTCGGCATGCCTTAGTTACAATAGGCCATGATACGAGCCTCGACGAAACTCTATTTTCGCAATCCGATCATGTTTATGATTTGCATTTGTTCCTTGGTATTCTTGTGTTAAAACATCATAACATTGATCCTTGTCTTTGGAATTTATAAGTTGCAAAGGATATGTGAAAGCTGAATTATTTTTAAAGAACTTATTCTTTAACGGTTCTAAAACTATAAACGTCTATAACTTTTACCGGAAAGCTCAGATTGCTTTGAAATTCTTGTAGGAGTTTGTATGATCCAGGATGAGTATGTTCTCCATAAGCTGGACCAGTTCAGGTCTCCACCCGTTCGTGGGTCCCGCGATGCCCTTTATGTAATTGTTTGAAATTCTTGTAGGAGTTTGTATGAGCCAGGATGAGTATGATCTCCATAGGCTAGGCTAGTTCGGGTCTCTACCCGTCCGTGGATGCTGCGACGCCCTTTATGTNGTTATTTTTTGGATTTATGACAAGAATTTTATGCATATGATTACTCACTACTCTGCTCGTGCCGACTATGATATCGTTCACCGATTCCTGGGCCAGTTGGTTATCGTGCGCATTATGATATACTCCGGTGTTATGCTGTGTTTGGGTGAGTACAGGAATGGCGATACGTAATGCCTATCTCACTTATGCTATCTCTATGTTGTGATATATGATGGGGATTCGAATATTTGAAACTTTTTGATGTTATGCTATGTTATGACGCCATTGACAGGAGGGCGACCATATTTCCAATGTCCTATGCATGATTTGTATTTTAAAAAGTAAACTTGTTAATATTTTTGGATATGCATTTTCCTTCCATACTTTTATTTCGACTACTACTCAGATTTATATTCTGTATATTTTGCTTTGCATACTCGGTACATATTTTGTATTGACCCCCTTCTTCGGGGGCTGCATTTCATGTTCGCAGGTACCGACGTACAGTTTGGTGATCCGCCAGCTTAGGACACCCTTTTGCTGTTTGGAGTGGTCCCCTTATTTCGAAGCCCACTTTTGGTATATTCCCTCGCTCATTGCTCTATATATATTCATTCGAGGGTACGGTGGGGCCTTGTCCCATCTTATGATTCGGTCAGTATGTTTAGAGGTTTGTGGACATATGTGTGTAGGTTTTCCCCAATCTATGCAATGATATTTGTATGATGTGTATGTTGGGCGGCTTTACCCGCCATGGCAGCCTTGTTGGCCTGTATATATATATGATGTTTTGTTGGGTCTGTGTGGCCTTGTTGGTATCTTCTGATGTGCAAGGTTATTTTAGGATAGTCCGTAAAGCAAAGGAAACTCAGCCCAATTTTAAAAAAAAATATAAGTCATCTGTTTGCAACTCGGCTTTGTGATTGTTTTTGGGTGCCCAATCCGGGCACTAGTCACGGCCCACGGGGTTGGGCCGTGATAGAAGTGGTATCAGAACGGTTCGTCCTCGAAATGTCCACAAACCGTGTCTAGTAAAGTCTTGTTTATTAGTGTGTTATGCACCACATCTATAAACAGGAGGCTACAAAATATTTAGGATGTTATTCTTTCTTTCTATTCTTAGATCGTGAGATAGAGCTGCGTTAGTAGGATGACTCTTTCTGACTAAATGTTTTATTTTTAGTGATGCCTCCGAGGAAGACCACAGCTGCCCAGAAGGGCAAGTCTGCAGCGATAGGTGAGACCAGTCGAGCCCGAGTGACTACTAGGACTTGTGTCCAGAGTGAGCTCGATAGTGTACCCTTGACAGCTAGTTCAGCTACACCACCAGCTCCCGAGGTTTAAGTACCAGAGCCTCCAGCCCCTCAGCTAGGAGCAGAGATTGGGGACATGTGAGAGGCGATCCAGCTATTGAACCGACTGGTAGCAGGACAGGCCCATAGACAGGGCGTAGGCGGTGATCAGGTAGGCCGCCGTGACAGTTTGAGGGCCCATGATTTTTTGACATGCAGCCGCCAGAGTTCTTTGGGTCTAGGCCCGTAGAGGACCCTCATGACTTTATTCGACAAATGCAGTGGACCCTGCAATTGATTAGTGCATCTAAGACAGAGTCAGTTGAGTTGGCATCCTACCTATTGCGTGATGTAGCAGCCAATTGGTATGAGTCGTGGATGTTTTCCAGAGGTGAGGGTGCCCCTCTAGCCATTTGGGGCGAGTTTACTGAGGCTTTTCTGGCCCATTTTCTACCTCTGGAGGTGAGGCGAGCTTGAGTAGACAAATTCCTGTTGTTAAAGCAGTGGGGTAGGCCAGTCAGGGAGTATAACTTAGAGTTTGATTCGCTGGCCAGATATGCGCCTACACATATTGCTAGCATGGCTGACCGGATGCACCAGTATATAGTGGGGCTAGACCAATATTATGTTGATAGTTACTTGGTGATGGCAGGCTAGACCGGTATGGACATCGCTCGTATTCAGGCCCACGCCCAAGGCATAGAGGACCGACGTAGGGGGTGCTAGCCTGATGGGGTGGATGAAAGGGGCCAGCCCAAGAGGGCCAGATCATCTAGATATTCAGGGGATTTTCGAGGTAGGCAGCATCTGCAGCAGCAGAGCAGACAACCTCCCCAGTCAGTACAGGGTACACCCCCACAGTTCACCAGCAAGAGATCAGAGTGGACAGGTTATTTATGGGCAGGCTTAAGTTCCAATGTTTCAGGCTCACAGTTAGACAAAGGCTCCAGCAGTCAGACGAGACCACCCAGCCCTCCATGTTCTTACTGTGGAAGATGACACCCCGGGGAGTGCTTTCACTCCACCGGTGCTTGCTTTATGTGTGGCCATTAGGGCTACCAGATGAGAGACTATCCCGTTAGAGGTGGTACAGGCGATTCAGCTCAGTCTAGCGGGTCAGCAGGTGGTTCATCTTCATCCTCGGTAGCCATACACCCTGCAAGGCAAAGTATGTCAACATCAGCAGGCCGAGGCAGGGGTCGTGGTAGAGTTCCGGAGTTGAGCGGTCCTTCGAACTGCACTTATGCATTGGCCAGCCGACAGGACCAAGAGGCGTCGCCAAATATCATCATAGGTATATTATTGGTTTTTTCTGGAGATGTGTATGCACTGATTGATCCTGGTTCTACATTATCGTATATTTCTCCTTTGGTTGCTAATAAAATGGGGATAGAGTTTGAGTCGATAGAGCCTTACAAGGTAGCTACACCAGTAGGGGATTCTATTATTGCCAGTCGAGTTTATAGAGACTGTTCGATATTTATTTGTGGCCGCTGCACTAAGGCCAATCTGGTAGAATTAGATATGGCTGAGTTTGATGTGATTATGGTTATGGATTGGCTAGCTTCTTGTTATGCTAATGTTGATTATCAAAAGAAGATAGTCCATTTCCAATTTCCTGGGGAACCAGTTATTGAGTGGGCAGGTAATACCGCGTTGCCAAAGGGTAAGTTTATTTCATACCTCAAGGCTAGAAAAATGATCAGAAAAGATTATCTTTATCATCTGGTCCGTGTACATGAGTTAGAGGCAGAAGTACCAACTCTTCAGTCAATCCTAGTTGTTAATAAATTCCTAGATGAGCTTCTAGGTCTTCCACCCGAGCGGGGGATAGAGTTTGCGATAGATCTGCTGTCAGACACTCGACCTATTTTTACTCCTCCATACAGAATGGCACCGACAGAATTAAAGGAATTGAAAGAACAGCTGAGAGATCTATTGGAGAAAGGTTTTATTCGGCCTAGTACATCACCCGGGGGAGCTCCGGTGTTATTTGTAAGAAAGAAAGATGGATCGCTGCAGATGTGCATCGATTATCGGCAGCTAAATAAGGTAACGATAAAGAATAAATACCCCCTCCCCAGGATTGACGATTTGTTTGACTAGTTGCAGGGACCTAAATGTTTTTCAAAGATAGACCTGCGGTCAGGTTACCACCAGGTACGAGTACGGGAGGAGAATATTCCCAAGACAGCATTCAGGACCAGGTATGGGCTTTATGAATTCAGAGTTATCTCTTTTGGGCTGACGAATGCTCTGGCCATATTCATGGATCTTATGAATTAGGTATTCAGACCGTTCTTGGATATGTTCGTGATTGTGTTTATTAATGACATTCTGGTCTATTCTCAGACAGAAGGGGAGCATGCGAATCATCTGAGGATGGTAATTGGCATACTTCGGCCCCAGAAATTATATGCTAAATTTTCTAAATGTGAATTATGGCTATCTTCAGTGGTATTTCTGGGGCATATTATAGGAGTGGACGGTATCCGGGTGGATTCCCAGAAGATTGAGGCCGTAAAGAATTGGCCTAGGCCTACGACGCCGACAGAGGTGCGTAGCTTCCTGGGATTAGATGGTTATTATGTGAGATTTGTGGAGAAATTTTCTTCCATTTTAGCGCCTTTGACAAGGCTAACTTAGAAGGGAGCAAAATTCCAGTAGTCTAATGCTTGTGAGTGTAGCTTCCAGTTGCTAAAGAAGAATTTGACTACAGCTCCAGTCCTGACTCTTCCCGAGGGTCCAGATGGGTATGTGAGGAGCCTCCAATACATCTTTAAACAGAAGGAGCTGAAGTTGCGATAGCGGAGGTGGTTAGAGTTATTGAAAGATTATGATGTTGATATTCTCTACCATCCTAGGAAAGCTAATATTGTGGCAGATCCACTTAGCCGCAAGTCTATAAGCAGTTTAGCGGACACGTCTTTGGAGAGGAGAGAAATGGTTTGCGATATTCATCAGCTAGCTAGTCTTGGAGTTCGTTTGGCTAATTCTGGAGATGTTGGGGTTTCTGTTCGAGGTATGGCTGAATCTTCCATTACAGAAGAGATTAGGCAGCATCAGTATGAGGATCCTGTTCTAGCTCAGTACAGAGACATAACCCTTAAAAAGGGAAATACCCCGTTTAAACTTACCTCCGATGTAACATTATTATTCAAGGGCAGGTTGTGTGTACCTGATGTTGGGGGTTTGCGGCAACAGGTGATGGGCGAGGCATATTGTGCCCGCTATTCTATTCACCCAGGGTCGACGAATATGTATCATGACTTCAGATGTTTATATTGGTGGGTTGGTATGTAAAAAGACATAGCAAAGTTCGTCGCTTAGTGTCCAAATTGTCAGCAGGTTAAAATTGAGCACCAGAAGCCCGGTGGGCTATTGCAGGAGATGGAAATACCGACGTGGAAGTGGAAGATCATTAATATGGATTTTATTACAGTTTTACCTCACACTCCATGGAGGTATGATTCCATTTGGGCTATTGTTGATCGATTGACGAAATCAGCCCATTTACTTCTGGTCCGGACTACTTACTCTGCTGAGGATTATGCTAGGGTTTATATCAGGGAGATTGTGCGACTTCACCGTGTTCCCATATCTATTATCTCCGATAGAGGTGCCCAGTTCATGACAAATTTTTGGAAATCATTTTAGGCAGGCTTGAGGACACAGGTGAGTCTTAGTACAGTATTCCATCCCCAGTCTGATGGATAGGCCAAGCGCACTATTCAGATATTTTTACTCCTCCATACAGAATGGCAC
>DF359788.1:17518-33321 GCA_000787875.1 Solanum virginianum
TGGAATATATGTTGTCAGCTTGTGTTATTGATTTCAAAGGTAGTTAGGATGATCATTTGCCACTTATTGAATTTGCCTATAATAATAGCTACCACTCCAGTATTCAGATGACACCTTATGAGGCATTGTATAGCAGAAAGTGTAGGTCACTGATCAGTTGGTTTGATGTTGGAGAGACAAAGTTGATTGGCCCAGACGTGATTCAGTAGGCGGTAGATAAGGTGAAACTCATTCGGGAGCAATTGTTAGCGGCTCAGAGTCGACAGAAATCTTATGCAGATAATTGCCGTTGACATTTAGAGTTTCAGAATGGTAATTGTGTTTTTCTTAAAGTGTCACCTATGAAAGGTGTTATGAGGTTCAGCAAGAAAGGAAAGCTCAGTCCAAGATATATTGGGCCATATCAGTCTGTTTGTAGAATAGCCAAGGTTACCTATGAGTTAGATCTGCCAGCTGATTTGGAAAGATATATTGGGCCATATTCGATTGTTTGTAGAATAGGCAAGGTTGCCTATGAGTTCGATCTGCCAGCTGATTTGAAAGTGGTACACTCGGTGTTCTATGTTTCTATGCTTTGTAAGTGTATTGACGACCCTTCTAGAGTCTTCCCTGTGGATGATATCCAGGTCACAGAAGAACTATCTTTTGAAGAACAGCCCATAGCCATATTGGATCGTCAGGTGAGAAAGTTACGAAATAAAGATGTGGCTTCTGTTAAAGTGTTATGGCAAAACAATAACCAAGAGGACATCACCTGGGAAGCCGAAGAGCAGATGAAGAAGAAGTATCCTCACTTATTTTCAGATGTTAGAACCCGTATTTCATGCATTGGAACAATAAGGAAAATTTGGGACCAAAAGTGGAGTAATTAGGAAAAGTTTGGGACCAAAAGTGAAATTATTGGAAGTTGAAAATCTTGAATTAATTAAGTGGGTCCCAAACAAGTTTGTGTTAATATCTAATTGTAACAACACATGGGTGGGCCATGGACACCTAATCAATTCTTGCTATATATATACACACACACACACATATATATAAGATGGCTGATTCATTTCTCTTATCATTTAACACTTAGAAAAAAGAAGCAAAAGTTGAAGAACTTCAAGAGAAGCTCTCGGCCAAAAGAGAAAAAAATGAAAATAATTTCTAGCCACTCCAAAAATTATTTGTTGATGTAAACCCCCTAATTGAGGTCCCTAAGTAGCGTGAAAGTGTTGTTAAAGCAATTAGCCCTCTATTTTCTCACTTTTGGAAACCCTAGCCCATTTGTGGAGTTGAAGAGAAAAGGAAATGTTTGATCTTGTTTTATGTGTTATAAATGTTGCAAGTATGATATAGTATGTTAAAATGAAGGAAAATCATGAAATATGGAAGGTTGGAAGTAAGTTGTGTGTATGGTACTTAAAGCCGTGTGAGTAAGTGTGTGTTGTGTGGTGTTGTGTTGTGTTGAAACTCTGAATTGATGCCTAGATAGTATATTTGGATCATTGTAGGGTAAAGGAATGATTGAGAATTATCTATATGTTTATGTTGGTGTGCTAGCCGAGTTTATGAATATTGTAAAGCAACCTTCCTCTTCGGTATGCCTTAGTTACAATAGGCCATGATACGGGCCTCGACAAAACTCTATTCTCGCAATCCGAGCATGTTTATGATTTGCATTTTTTCCTTGGTATTCTTGTGTTAAAACGTCATAACATTGATCCTTATGTCTTTGGAATTTATAAGTTGCAAAGGGTATGTGAAAGCTGAATTATTTTTAAAGAACTTATTCTTTAACGGTTCTAAAACTATAAACGTCTATAACTTTTACCAGAAAGCTCGGATTGCTTTAAAATTCTTGTAGGAGTTTGTATAATCCAGGATGAGTATGATCTTCATAGGCTGGGCCAGTTTGGGTCTCCACCCATTTGTGGGTACCGCGATGCCCTTTATGTAATTTTAGTAACTTTTAAAAGAATATGTAATAATTGTTTTTTTGATTTCAAATATGGCTAATTTACTTATCTTTAGGATATATGACAAGGATTTTATGCATATGATTACTCACTACTCCGCTCGTGCCTACTATGATATCGATTGCCGATTCCCAGGCCCGTCGGTTATCGTGTGCATTATGATATACTCCAGTGTTATGCTGTGTTTAGGTGAGTACAGGGACGGCGATACGTAACGCCTGGCACACTTATGCTATCTCTGTGTTGTGATATATGATAGGGATTCAGAGATTTGAAACTTTCTAGTGTTATGCTGTGTTTGGGTGAGTACAGGGACGGCGATACGTAACGCCTGGCACACTTATGCTATCTCTGTGTTGTGATATATGATAGGGATTCAGAGATTTGAAACTTTCTAGTGTTATGCTGTGTTTGGGTGAGTACAGGGACGGCGATACGTAACGCCTGGCACACTTATGCTATCTCTGTGTTGTGATATATGATAGGGATTCAGAGATTTGAAACTTTCTAGTGTTATGCTGTGTTATGGCGCCATTGACTGGCGGGCGACCATATTTCTTGTGTACTATACATGATTTGTATTTTGAAAAGTAAACTTGTTAATATTTTTGGTTATGCATTTGCCTTCTATACTTTTGTTTTGGTTACTACTCAGATTTATATTCTGTATATTTTGCTTTGCATAATCGGTACGTATTTCATATTGACCCCCCTTCTTCGGGGGTTGCGTTTCATGCCCGCAGGTACCAACATACAGTTTGGTGATCAGCTAGCTTAGGACTCCCTTCTGTTGTTTGGAGTGCTCCCCCAATTTCGGAGCCCACTTTTGGTATATTTCCTCGTTCATTGCTCTGTATATATATTCATTTGAGGGTACGGCGGAGCCCTATCCCGTCCTATGATTCAGTCAGTATGTTTAAAGGTTTGTAGACATATGTGTGTGGGTTATGCTCGATCTATTCGATGAGATTTGTATGATGTGTATATTGGGCGGCTTTACCCACCATAGCGACCTTGTTGGCCCGTAATATATATATATATATATATATATATATATATATATATATAGTTGGCTCTGTGCGGCCTTGTTGGTATCTTTTGATGTGCAGGGTTATTTTGGGATAGTCCGTAAAACAAAGGAAACTCTGCCCAATTTTTTTAAAAATATAAGTCATCTGTTTGCAACTCGGCTTTGTGATTGTGTTTGGGTGCCCAATCCGAGCACTAGTCACGACTTACGGGGTTGGATTGTGACCCTCTATTTATAGGAGAAATTCGGACTTGAAAATCCTGATTTAAAACTCCACAAATAAATGAGGACCATTGTGCCATACTGTGATTGTAAGAATCTTGAAGCAAAACACCTTTTCAGGCTGGAGATTTGGATGGTTTCTCCGCTCTTGCCTTTGTCCTTTGGATATCTCGATGCAGCTATGGTTAAAAGGGAGAAAAACTTGAAAATCTCGCTAGGGGTGGCAGAGAGGACAATGAGGACGGGATAGGGTAGCAGAGTGGCTGCCATTTTTGTGGTGAGGAGAGGAGGGGAAGAAGATGAGGGGCTAGGTTAGAGTTTTTTTTTTTGGTAAAATTGGAGAAGTTGGGTCTGATGGGGGAAGAGAAAGCAAACTTTGAACATTGATTATTTGTGGGGAAAGGAGAAAGGGAGATGAGGGAGATGTTGAGGTGGCTTGGGCATTGGAAAAAATTAATCTAATTTTCTTTTTTTTTGTTTATGCAAAAGATTTCAGTTGCTACAAAGATATGAGGTCAGGATTTGAGCTGAAAAAGCACAATCCTTGTGCTTCCTACGTAGTGCATGTGGATTGACTGATTTTGAGGGGTTTGGATTGCAAAGTTTTTTTGCTCAAATAGCCTATTTAAAATATGATCAAATAATTTATTAATGTCACGACCCAAGCCTAGGGCCTAGACGTAAAACGGTGAATGGGAACCCGAAGGAACCCCAAACAAGCCTCTTAACTTATCATTACACATCATTGGTCGCAGAAACATATAAAAGACAAAGAGTAAGAATAAGAGCAAAAGGGACTAAGGGGAAAGCTTGCATAACATCATAATCAAGAGGCAAAGAGTCAAAGCTCTTATCATAGATACATAGCATATCCAACAAATACCTCTACTACATAAATAAGAGAAAGGGCCAAGACAAAGCAATCGGACTCACCCTTATAGTCAAAACAGAACATAAAGAAGAGTGTCTCAATATATAATAAAAGAAACATAGATAAAAATCCCCGAAATGGAGGACTCACTAACCAAGTTGAGTAGTACTGAACTAGCCACGTGGAGGAGGAGAATGATCAACTTGGGCTCTGGTTCCTACATAGTGATATCATGTAGGCAAGAGTATGCATTAGTACACTTGAATATACTAAATATGTAGGATACAATGCAACAAGAGATAGACATCATAATTAAAATGTATAGCAATAGGCAATAGGCATAATATAACAATATGACATGCATAATCAATGCTTAAGTTTCATCCTTATATAGGATATCATATGTATAGAAGAGACCAAACTAGATTTCCAAAGTACAAACCCCTTGGTAGGTTGATGATGATCTCACCCATCACCCTGGTCTGTGAGGTACAAACCCCTCAACTAGGTTGATGATGATCTCACACATCACCCTGGTGTGTGAGGTACAAACCCCTTAACTAGGTTAGTGGCAATCTCACCTACCACCCTAGTGTATGAGGTACAAACCCTTAACTAGGTTACTGGCAATCTCACCTACCACCCTCGTGTTTGAGATACTAACCCCTCAAATAGGTTACTCCGATCTAGCATGGTCTAGTATAACACTTTATGTAGAATATATCATATGCATAATCTCCTTTCATCATCATGTAGTCATTCATATCATATCTCATGCTTTGGACCTTCAATTCATCAAGAAACCACATCCAAAAATTTTATCAAACACTTAGAGGGTGTGTAGTGCTAGTGTAAAATCATGCAATTCAAGAGTGAAATCACGCTAGTAAATTCAATGTAAAAGCTTCAATTTATACTTGGTAACACCCTCAAACATTAACATCAAAACCCTCCAATCCTTTCAATAGATCTTAGATACATAACTCAAAACATGGTAAAACAGTCACAATTTCATATGTTCAAACATAGTGTGTAGTGATTTTCATAATAATCAAGACCCATGAATAAATCACCTTTAAATCATGCAATTTATAAGAAAAGAAAGCTTGGGCACCATGAGAGAAAGAAACCCATGAAAGAAACTCACATACCTTTGCTTTTGGAGAAACCTTGAAGGAGATTGGAGATGGAGATTTATAGCTTCATGGTTGAAAGGAACCAATGAAAGAAACTGACATACCTTAGCTTGGAGATGAACTTGGTGGAGATTGGAGCTGGAGACTTGAAGCTTGAAGAAAAACCTTGAAGGAAATCCTTAGATCCAGAAGAGGTTTGAGACTTGAATTTAGGAGTGAAAATATGGCTATGTTTGAGTGAGTATTGGGAAATATTTTAGGATGATATGAGGGTGAAATAGGGCTAAGTATAAGTATGTTCACATTTAGGAACACTTAGGCCCAAGACCCAAAAGTCTTGGACGGAGATAGAAAAACTGGACAAAAAAGAAATAGGAACGCGCCCTTGGCGCGTCGCGCTAGGGGCGCGAATCATCTCTAGAAATCACATTTTTGCCATTTTCAAATTTTGCTACAGTTGCTCTTAAATCGAGGGTACACCCTTCCCCCCCTAATTTTGACCCCCTGAACAAGAATATGAAGTCGGATTTTTGATATAGCACATTGATTTTGAGATGTATGGAAATAACGATTACGGACACTTCCGGGCAATTTTCAAGCACTTTTTGGGGTTGTTTCAATTAAATAGTCATAGTTAAACAAATTAAATTAGTTATTTTGCAAGATTAAGTTATTTGACAAAAATTAATCATTCATAAATAAAATTAGCATGGATTAATAATAAAATAAATTGGTTAAACTTTTTCATATGAAAATATTACTTGTAACAATGAGGAATTGCCTTTAATCAAGAATTAATTTAACAGTTAAAACATATTTGTAAGTTTCTCGAAAATGCTAAAGCAATTAGTAACTTTTTTAAAATAAAATATTTATCTTTGTAAGAAAATGATATCCATAAAATGATTTGTCGAATAATTTTTTTATTAAAATAATAATAATAACAATAATTATAATAATAACAATAGCAGTAATAGTAAAAATATTACGTAAAAAATTTATTTTATTTTTACTTTTTAAAATAAAAGATTTTATTTTAAAGGATGCTTAGCTAATCAAATACGGAGGGCCAAAATTGGATGTCAACACTCATACACTTTAGACCTATGGAACTCCGGTGGGTTCATTCTAATAAAATCCCGCACCCTTAAGGTCGGAGTAGGAGCATGAGGGGCTTGGGCCCCTCAGTTGATTTGATTAGCCATGGCATGGGCTAGCAAGGTAATAACATCCCGAAACTCTTCATGGGCCACTCCCCCATCTTGAGGAGCTTGAGGAGCGGGAGGGGACGCTTGTTCCTCGGGAGTGCGGGCTCTTCTTCCTCTCAGAATAAGGATGATCTAAAATAGCAAAAAACATTTGTTAGGGGAAAATCTTACCTTAACTTCTATAGTACGACATAGATCATGAAGAAGGGAAACATTTCCTAAAACGCCTCACAGCCTCTTACTCATAGTTGTGGTGCACTTTACAACCATGAATAAGACACTAATCAACGTGGTGTGTTGGATTACGAGGACTATTAACATCCTAGTGCTCTGATACAAAGTTTGTCACAACCCAAGCCTAGGGCCTAGATGTGACACGACAAATAGGAACCCAAAGGGATCCTAAACAAGCCTCTTAGTATAAAATACACACATCCTTGGTCGTAAAAGCAAGCTCAACAACAACAAGAGACAGTAAATAGGAAAAAAGAGGGCTAAGGGAAGTCTTCAATAGCATAAAACATAGAAGAGTCAAATCTCAAATCATAATTACATCATTAGTTCCAACAACTCCTTTAATCATGGATTTGACCGGGGGGCCAAGATACTTTTCGGGCTCACTCTCATTGCATCAAGAGTTCAACATGAAAAGAAAACAAGCGACAAGAGTAAGATAGCTATTGTCCCCTAACTTAAGGATTCACCAAGTTCTTCTTCAAAAATAACAGGACTAGCCATGGGAAAGATGATCAACAGGGGCTCCGGTTCCTACATGGTAACATCATGTAGGCATAGAGTATGCGTTAATAAGTTTAAATTTACTAGGTATATAGGATACAATACAACAAGAGATAGGCAACATAGTCAAAGTATATAATCATAAGCAAGTAATAAGTATAATAACAATATGGCATGCATGAATAATGCTTGAAGTAAAATATGCTTGTATAAAATATATTAAATGTCTAAGAAAAGACCATCATGATATACCAAGCAAACTAGTACTTAGAATCTAAGGCATATCACCCCCTTGGAAGATGATTGAGGCATCTACCCCTCAATTGGATGGGCATAAAACCTCCCATCATAATGGTCAAGGTATATACCCCTCAACATGGTAGATGGGCATAGCACCCCCATCAAAGTGGCCAAGGTATATATCCCTGAACATGGTAGATGGGCATAGCACCCCCCATCAAAGGGGTTGAGGCATATCATCCCCTCAATAAGGTGTTGCCAACTTGAAACACTATAGATACTTTTTATGAATTCTAAAAACACATACTATTCCTTTATCATCATGGAGTCACTTAACTCATAAGTCATGCAACAGACCAGCAATAACTCAAGAATCCTTAGCAAGATATTTTATCAAGCACTTGATGGGTGTATAATGCTAGTTCAAAACATGCAATCCAATAGTGAAATTATATAAGAAAACTCAGTGTAAATCAACCCACTAATACTTAGTAACATTCTTAGGCAAGATACATTGAAAACCCTCATTATATTTCATAATAGATCATAGATTCATAGCTCAAAACATGTTTAAATAGTGAACATTTTATCAAACCCCAACATAGTTTATAATCAATTTCATAATAAGGGATACCCATAGATAATCCAACTTGAAAACATGCAATTTACATGAAAGGGAAAGCTGGGCACCTTGGGTGAAAAGACCCAATGGTTGAAACCAACATACCTTAAACTTCAAGATTTTCTTGATGAAGATTTAAGTGAGAACTTGAAGCTTGAATAAAATTTTTGAGATCTAGAAATGAGTTTGTTACACTTGAATTTAGATGAGATATTTGGCTAAGTGTTAGAGAGGGTTTTGAGAGTGTATTGAGTGATATAGAGGTTAAAAATGACTAAGTATAGGTGTTTTTACGCATAGGAGGGCTTAGGCCCAAGGCCCCAAAGCCATAGGCCAAAACAGTGAACTAGCAACAAAAATACACATGTCCACGCCCCTGGTGCGTCGCGTCTCGGGCGCAAATCGACACTAGATAAACATTTTTAAAATAATGAAATGTTGCTACGGTTGCTCTAAAATTGGGGTTATACCCATTTTTCACTCAATTTCATGCCTTGATCAGGAATATAAAGTCGCATTTTTGATATCACGTACACATTATGAGATATATAGAAATTACAATTATGGGATTTTGCAAGACACATTTTCAAGAACTTTTTGGGGCTTTCATAACCAAATATTTCATCCAAATTCAAGTGTCTCAAGCATAATTCCGGATCTGAAGAACTCTAGTCGAGCTTCAAGTCTCCTTCAAGTCTACATCAAAAAAACCCAAGTTTAAGGTATGTGGGTTTCATCCATTGGGTCCTTTCACCCATAAAGCCCAAAATCTCTCATTTTATGAAAATTGCAAGTTTTTAAGATGTATCTTCTATGGGTATCTTCTATTGTGGATTTCTATTAGAAATTATATCGGGGTTTTATGAAATGTTGATTGAATATTCATGTTTGTCCATTTCAAGCTTATATTATGAATCGATTTTGAGCAATGAAACTATGATCTATTATGAGATGTGATGATGGAATTCAAGGTATCTTACATGAGAGTTTTACTATATGTTGGTAGATTGATTTACATTGAGATTTTTCATATTATTTCACTCTTGAATTGCATGATTTTGAACTGGCATTACATACCCATAAAGTGTTTGATAAAATATCTTTACAAGGATTCTCAAGTTATTGATGCTCTATTACATGGTTTATAGTTCACGTGACTTTATGATGACTAAGGGATTTTATGTATGTATTGAATTAATAAAAAGTATCTATAGTGTTGCAAGTTGACCAAACCTTATGGGGGGAGGGGGTGATATTTCCGTACTACCATGTTGAGGGGTAGATAACTTGACCACCTTGTCGGGAGGTGACATGCCCATACTATCATATTAAGGGGTAGATACCTTGATCACTTTGTCGGGGGCTGACATGCCTGTACTACCATGTTGAGGGGTAGATACCTTGACCACCTTATCGAGGGGTGATATGCCCATACTACCATATTGAGGGGTAGATACTTTGACCACCTCACCGAGGCGGTGACATGCCACAAAATCCAAGTAGTAGTTTCTTAGTCTATGATTATGGTCTCTTCCCACACATGTAATCTATATTTGCAAGTTATATGATTTACAAACATTTTTTACCTCGGGTATTGATCATGCATGCCATATTGATATTATACCTATCTATTGCTTATGACTATGCATTTTGATTTTGTTGGCTTATAACTTGTTGCATTGCATCTTACATACTTAGTACATTCAAACGTACTAATGCATACTCTATGCCCACATGATGTTACCATGTAGGAACTGGAGTACCACTTGATCATCCTCCATGTGGCTAGTTTTAGCATTTTAGAAGATAAGCTTTGGTGACTCCACAAGTCTCAGGACACTAGCTATGCTACTCTTACTAGTTATTACTTCTTTATGTTGAACACTTGCTACTATGAGGATGAGCCCGGAAACTGTCTTGGCCCCTATTTCGATTTATGTTAGAGGTGTTGTTGGAACAATTGATGTGTTTTTGCTTTGAGCTTTGACTCTTTTATGCTTTATAAGTATGAAGACTTCCCTTAGTCTCGCTTCCCTTATTTATATCTCTTGTTGTTGTTTATTTTACTTTCGCAACCAAGGATGTGCAATTGATATGCTATGAGGCTTGTTTGAGGTCCCTTCGGGTTCCCATTCAACTATCACGTCTAGGCCCTAGGCTTAGGTCATGAGACATTGCTAATTACTAGTCATTTTTAACTTTCCCCATAATCTTTATATCTTCTTTTTGCCTCAAAAATATTATTATCGGATATATATGTTAGTGATATTATTTTGTTTCTTTTGTATTCCTTTCTTTACGATGCTACTATATATTATATGTCTCAATTAAGCTATCAAACGTTTTCAGGTAGAACATTGATTCGTGAAGTTTACTCTTGACAAGCTAAATATTTCCAAAGTTACTTTCCATCTATTTCCCAAGTTATTTTATATCTTAAAAGTATCCAATATGTATTTGTCAAATTGAAGCAAAATACTCTTAACACGAATTTTATCGCATCTAAATTTTTTTCTACTTCAATTTGATTTTTCTATAGCAATTGCTTGATTAGTGTATTATTAACAATAGCTTCTGGATGAGATGTAATTTAAACATTTTCCCTCAATTTTTAGGGTAGAACCACATGACTATATATAGAGATAGCACATTTGCAGCACCAAAACACATAAGCTATTCTACAAAATGAACTTGTAATTTTCATTATTGCATTTTCTATTACTCATTACACGAATGTGTTTCATATAATATATGTATAATTCAAATAAGTCCATACAAATTAACATACGACACACGTGTAACGCATGTACCGAAAACTAGTATATAGAAATCAAGGAAGTAGTTATTTTCACTAGGAAGAAATAAAGGATAGTGCCTTTATTCCCCAAGGAGAAATCCGGTTAAAGAGTTCATATACCTTGCTCTTTCTTTCTCTACTTCTGATAATGTGAAAATGGAAATAGTTAAAATGCAAGATATACACAAGCTATGGCATTCGAACCACGAAGAACCTTCAATCACAATAAACAAAACAAAGAAAAAGAGTGAGTTAGTTAAGCTTTCAATCCAAAAAAAGTTGATGTTCTTTTTAATGTACTAATATGTTGGCAATATTGTTGGAAAAGTTGAATCTTCGACGAAGTGTTTTGTTTGACTAGAGTAACTATTTTCATTGTTATAGTTGAGGCTGACTGCTTTGAAATTACCACCTGTTATGTTAATCTAATAGAAGAGCCAACCAAGAGATATACAATGGTATAGTAAGTCTACATTTGAAGCAAAAGCTGGTGATGAAAGTATCTACTGCTTCTTTGAAAAGGTTCCTCGTTTCCCAAAAGCTTGAAATTTCAGTACCTTTTGATGTCTTAGCTTGTATTAATTATACCATCTAATGTGATTGTTTTCATAAGTGTAATTCTACAACAAATTTCTAGCTGAATTATTTATGCAAAAAAAATAATCATAATTTCATGATTTACCACTTGAAGTAAGACAAAAAGGAGGAAAAGAAAATAAGAAACTAAAGAAGAGACAGATTATTTGGTTAATGTGAATTAGTTGTTCCTTTTGCTTATTTAATTAATGAATTGTACAACTTTCTGTTTAAATACAAGAATTGTTCCTTTTTACCTTCTGTACTTTATTTTCGTCATACAAGGACTTTCAAGAATCTTTGTGGAGGGTTTTGTAAGAAAAACAAAGAGTTGTTCCAATAACTTTGATGGATACATGAAAAATTATATGCCAAAATATCTAATTTTTTTGTGTTTGTTGTATTCTAGAAAAAATTGAGCTATCTATGACTCAAAGCATCATAGATGAGTCTATAGTTTCACCAAATGATGTCGTTGATAAGGCACTAGGTAAAGAACATCCTGGATGAGTAAGATGCTTAGGATTAGGAGTTGTTTCAAGTAGAGCTTTCAAACAAACAAGACCCTGTTATAGTGATTTAAATGCTTCAAGTTATAATAATAGGTCTTATTCTTCATAATGCCAAGAGAAGTACAATCTTATGATGAATGCTCACACTGATTAGTGATTGCTTTTAAGACATATATGATAATGAAAGAATGGACAATACCTGAACAGTTTGATAGAAACTTTGTTTCTCCAGCTCCTTCAATGGTAAAGAGAAGTTTAAAACTTTCTTTGTTGTTGTTTAAATTTCATTTCTACTGTTGATTATATATATATACAATCGAAATGACAACCAATAAAGTTTCATCGAGCAATTGTATTAGATAATTAAGTATAGTAATCGCTTGAATGGATGTAGCAGATCCTTTATGATTAATGGTTGAAATAAATGCACTTAACATTAATTTTTGAGATAAATGATGACACTAATGTTTGTGTTTAAAGTAAGTTTTGAGAGTAATGTTTTATTTGTTTATGTTAATGTGTTTATGGTTCAGTAGTATCTTAAGAAAGTAATTTGAATAATAAAATATGAGATCACTGTAACAAGGAAGGCTAAAATATTACCAGAGTTGCTGCTATTTAGTCAATGTTGTACAAGTTTGGTAGGATTTAACCCCCTTTAAATGAACATATGCGGGAGTTTTAACCCCCGTAATAATTTTTAATTAGAAACTTATTTTTATGAATTGTTGAGGTTTAAACCCCTGCTATATGACTGCCACTAAAATATTGGAGAAAGAAACCTCCAAAAACTAATAGCAGCAAAGGTTATTGGGGAGGATTTGAAAACCTCCATGACAGTTGATTGCAGAGGTTTTTAACCATCGCAACATGGAATTTTAACTCCCCCAAATAAAATATTTTTTTGTAGTGGAAGAAATAAATATTTGGATCATAATTGAACTTACCCATGCATAAACTCATAGTAAAAAGGGACACGCAAGTTAAAATCTCATGGAAACCATGTATACCATTGGAATAATACATAAATCATCATTTAGTAATAACCCATATTATATTTCCATCTATTTAAAGTCAAAACATAAAAATCATACTTAATATTCATAAAATAGATGAAAGAGATTTGGGGCTCCAAGGCTGAATTGAAGCTAAGGATGAATGCACACATACCTAGCTTAGATTGAGAAGTTTGAGATGAATTTAGCTTGAACTTGAAACCCCAATTGAATCCTAGCTTGAATCCTTGAAGATGTGAATTGGAGAGTGCTTTTAGGAGTTGCTTGTACATGCTAAGTGTTATGCTTGAGTGTAGGAATGCATAAAAGTCCCAAAAGGCCTTTGGGATAGGGAAAATAACCAAACTCCCTTAACGAAAATGAGTTCAAAAATTTGAACTGGGCAGCACCAGAGAAGGCTTCATGGCTCATGAAGCTCTTTGTTTTCCATGGTGGCCCTCTCGTGATCCTTCCTCCTTGTCAAGACAGGTCTTGGCAAGGTTAGGTGGACCTCCATGAGCCATACAACATCTCTGGTACTCACCATGAGTTGTAGTGTGCACTGTGGTGGGCACACTTCACTTAGCAACTTTCTCCAAAAGCCAAGGCAGACTGGAAATGGCCAAGAGGGTCCCTTCAGGAATCCTTTCATAGCTCGTGGACCCTTTCATGGCTCATGAAGGGTCCCATAAAAGGGAACCCTAGCCAAAATCAGTAAGAAAATCATTTTTAAGCGTCGTTAAGGCCTTTTGAAGTTTGGGTCCTTACAAATATGCAATCAGTACGTCTGAATTTACTGAGTAAATGAGAATGCAAAATGTTATGTCATATTATGCAATTGACCAAAACATGATCTGAAATTATCTAGCACATACTTAAAATATGAATATGATCATGCACAAAGGAACCATAATGAAAACCTTTAAATATCATAATCATATATGAGATATCAACCGTAATCGATAATAAGACCATGAAAGTTATAACATGGAATCTTGATGTTGCTTCTACGTTTGAGAGAGGGGAGACTACTTGCTAAGTTAGGTGTTACCCCCATAAACAGGTCATAACATAGGTTATATGTGGGTCCATTAGCAAGGCATTTAAGACATAATCCCATTGTGGCACATATTTATGGTGCTAGAGTTACTATTAGAGACTCCTTAGCTCAATCCTCCACCTTAAATTCCTATCGGTGCTAAATCAAATTTCAACAAAATACTTAGCATAAATGATAAAGCTTAATATGTGAAAAGGCAATAATTAACTAGCAATTTGATTCATAAAGAACTAGTTATAGGATAATTCATTTCATAATGATTCATGTATTATAAGTATTGTCCTTTCATCATTACGAATCTATACTTAGGTGTAATTACTCTAAAGGTTAATTTTTTATATATATTTTTGATAAAATTATTATTTTATCCCCTCCCAATAGTGGCCCAAGTCATGTTTGATTGATTTTGAAAGTTAATTTTTGAGAATCTTATAAAAAGTCGAGACTTTTGCTATAGATTGGATCTTTGAAGATTAAGTTATCTAAATTTGAATTTGATTCATTTGAAGATTTGAGTTTCAAGATGAAACTCTATTGATTCTATCAGTTTCAAAATATAAAAATTGGTAAAGGAGAGTTTCCAAATCAAATTCTGAGTTGTTATGTGGAATTTAGGTTCGGAGTTGAAAATTGACTTGAAGTTTGACTTAGATTTGACTTTGATCAATATTCTGAGTTTCGATAGTTGGATTGGATTTCTGATAGTTTCATTGGGTTTGAAAGGTGAATATAGTGCTAGAATGAGCTTTGTCCTAATTTTTGAGTATTCTGGTATCATTTTCATATTTCAAGTGGCCTAAGTTAATTTAGTTGTGGCTAATCAGATTTCGGGTCAAGAAGACCTCATATTTGATTTTTGATGATTTCACTAAGTTCAGAATGTTCAATATAGTAGGGTTACATATATGTTATGTGTGTATGGAGTTCCAAATGAATTATGAGAGTTGATTATGAGATTCTGAACTTGTTTGAAATTTGCTTTGTTCTGGTGTGTTGCTGGCTTCACTTTAGCGAGGTCCTGGTCGCTAAAGGGAGGAGGTTTGCTATAGCAAACATTTGCTAAAGCAACCAGGCTTTGCTAAATCGAAGATCACTTATTTTGTGGGTGTCACTTTAGTCGCTACTGTCACCGTAGTGACAACAAAGACTTGATTTTCAGGCCTCATAAAAATTAATCAGTTTCTTCTTTTTTCAAACATTAAGAGCTCATCTTGGATGACTTTTACTTGGGCATTTTGAATGATTTTCACTGAAAAGGTATTTTTCAACTCTTCTCTTCATTATCTATTACTTATTCCTTGATTTTAACATCAAATTTGGAGTTTTTGATTGATAAAATTGAGAATTTTTCATGGACTTAAATTTTATAAAAAAAAATGGTGAAGATGGACTCATTTTAGC
The DNA here is from genome assembly GCA_000787875.1 of Solanum virginianum. Taxonomy (NCBI): domain Eukaryota; kingdom Viridiplantae; phylum Streptophyta; class Magnoliopsida; order Solanales; family Solanaceae; genus Solanum; species Solanum virginianum. Next base: position 32,888 of record DF359788.1, read on the forward strand.
TCTGTTTTCAAATTAATTTTCACTAATGGACTCTTGATTATGAGAGAAATATTTTCATCTAAGATTTCTAAATTTTGACCATGATTCCGAGTATTGAATTTTTGATGATTTTGTCTTTTTCTCAAATTGCTTGATTTTTGTATCATTAGCTTTATATTGTGATTTTGAACTCATTTTTGAATAGATTTTGCTTCTTTGGATTTGATTCAGAAGGGGAAGGAACATTTGTTGGATTGATTGTTTGGCTAATTCGAGGCAAGTGGATTCTAAACCTTATTGAATTTAATTGAACTTGGTATCTTTCTTTCTTTATATATTTGAGGATTAGTGACATGACTGTTAGAGCCCGTACTTTTGCGTTTTAGTACCATGGTGATCAATTGAAATCCTTAGGGTCATTTTCGAGGTGGTTGACAATTAAGTGTGCTTAGGGG